>JALLBJ010000104.1:0-54086 GCA_036940105.1 Skeletonema potamos
ACCCCTGTTTCCGCTTCCAAAACCATAACGGTAAGTCTGCTCATTCATCGTTGTCGTTGTCATGCTCCTTCCACTACGATACTCACACATCACGCCACCACATAATACCTTGCCTACAAACGCATCATTACAGTCCATCAGGGGAGCCTCCGACTCAGTTGACTCCACCCATTACTTATTAACCAAAGAAGCCGAAGTCGAAGTGGGAGTTGCCATCACATCCGACTCGTTGAAGGATCACCCCGCCGCTGACACTACTTTTTTCAAGATTGCCAAGTCCGAATCCAAGCTTGCCTTGTATGATGAGGAAGCGATTGAAGATGAAGACCCTGAAGACTTCGAGGTCGAGGTAGAATCCTCTAACTCTAACCCTTCGCAAGAGGGGGAATACGATGAGTACGGCGATGAGGATGAGATGGGTCTCGAATCTTTTCAAGAGGGTGTCAGCGGAGATGAAGACCCCGTATGTACAAATTATCAGGACGACGGCTTTTTGTTTAATGATGGCATTTGGCTTCAAATATGGTTTCCTCATGGGACAGCGTTGGAAGTTATAGCGTCATCAACCAACTTGGGGGGAAAGCGTTTAAACTGTTTCCGTCATAAAGTTTTTGTCGATACTGATGCGTCGTGTACCACCAGACCAACAATAAAGTTTGCAGCATATGACGGAATCGACAATCATGAATGGATTGAAACTTCTTTTCATGCAGTATTACCAGGTCAGTCGGATGGATGCGAATGCGGACTCCGGATTTCGTATGATTGGCCCAAATACACACTTGCTGTTTCGGGCTGTGACTGTTTTCATATTTATCACTATGATGATAGTAGTAGACGTCCTAAACAAGGTAATGTATGGCCGTGCCTGGCCGACGGATGCAGGTCCTCATCAAATCTTCGTGTGTCTTTTAGGGTTGAGGCAAATTAGGTTATGTTTTTTTGGTAACTTCCGCTCTCACAGTCATTCCTATTGCAACGTGGGTAGTATATGACATGCGATGCGCGTAAGTCCTTTTACTTATAGCCATGGGATTCTGAACTTCTCACACAACGTCTTGTGGATGACGGACTAGCCTGACTGTGGAAATATGTGAGAATTAGTAGTGTTGCTCGAGACTTGATTTTTTGATAGAGGGATGATAAGATTTCATTCTCGGTCGCTCTTCTACCAAGATTACTTCTCTTGGTGTTTTGTAGGTTTCGTCTTGTAGGATATTATATTTGTCAAGCAAAATAAAAAAAATTACTTATCATTTTTAAAAGATGTAAGGATGGAAATCTCATCGTGCTTGCACATTGATTATTCGATGGGGTAGGTAAAGCTGATACACATGTATTCGAAAGAGAACAACAACATCTCTTCCTGGGCTTGAGCTTGACAGAGAATACATTACTCCAAGAGAGACATCCATGTTAGTATAGCAAGCCAACCTAGTTTTGTTCAAGAAGAACAAGAAAGATACTATGACATGATGAGGAAGAGGGAAGAGAGAAAGAGGAGAGCACTAAGTATGTAGGTATGTAGTCACAAATCCCGAGATTGACTCGATTCAATCTCAATCAATCAGGATGGCTCGCCGTAGGGTCTGACACGAAATACGAATTGTCGTCCTTCCTTAGCTACCGTCTAACAACGAGACACAAGCCGTAGTGACATACCCTACTTACAACCGACCGTTGCAAAACAAAATTTGACGGTGCATGCATGCAACATCAACGCAATGAACGAAGGCCCCCTCTCCCCTCTCTCTCTAAACAGGCGGCAATACTAACAACAACCCTACACAAACACTTTTCCAACACCACCACTGACGAAAAATATGTCATCATCATCATCCGACCTTCGTAAATCACTGGAGTCAATCCAATCCCTCCTCTCTCAAACGGTCACATCTCCAATGACGGCGACGTCACTGACATCGAGACTTTATCAAAATACCTCTACTGATCCTCCACAGCAGCAGTCGCAACAACAGCTGCCTTCTACCAACAACAACAACAACAACGACTACATGACCCTCCACTCCCCATCGTTATTATCATCATCGTTGTTGTTTTCGCCACAAACTCCAGCGACTCAGGCGACGTTGCCCAGCGATGGTGTGCCGGGTGGTGGTGGTGGGAGCCGCTTTCAACAGCAGCAACGATCAGATGAGGAGAGATTGCATCATCATCAACGACGACTGCGCAACAGCAACAACAGCAGCATTGGCGATGATGGAACTGGAGGACGACAACATTCCGAACGATCCTCGTCCATTTGTAACTTTTCAAATGCCACACCGTATCAGATCAATGCTGCTGCTGCTGCTTCGTTGGCATTTGGTAGCGGTGGCGGCGGTATTGCGGTGATTGGGAGTCCTCTATCGGCATTTTCGGCAGTTCCTAACAGCGGTGGTGGCGGTTGTGGTGGTGGCAAGTTGTCCAATTATGGACATCATCAGCAGCAAGATTATCGATCAAGTCTCCTCCGAGGTGGAGGTGGCGGACGAGAGACCATGATGTCGTTATTGGTATCTCCACCAACGGCAAGGATGATGATGGATGATGCTACTACCGTCGCTACGTCTGCTACGGTGGCTACATCAGCTACGGTTGTGAATCCTGCAATGACAGCTGCAACAACAACATCCATGACAACACCCAAGGAACAGGAACATCGTCGACAACAACAACAACATGATGCTGACGAGGATGAGATTGGTGACAATCCTAATCCCAATGCCAAGGATCCTACTCCATATCAGTATCGTGCAAATCCTCCTGCCAAGGATTATTCGGTTAGGAGTAATCATCATCAACAACATCATCAGCAGCATCATCGAGCTAATCATCATCAGCAGCATCAACGTGAGGAATACCATAGCAACACCTCATCATCTACTTCATCTTCACGGAGCATTGATCCCCCTGCCAAGTCACCTTTTGGAAGTGTCATACCCGCCGGTGGTAGTGGTACTAGTGGACACTACCGAAACCACCACCAACATCATCATCAGCAGCAGCAGCAGCAATATCATCATCATTACCACCATCCAACAACAACAAGCACACCAAATCCCAACTGCTACCAACACACTCATCCAATCACAGAACTTTCCATTATTGAAGAGGATGAGAATAACATTCACAATAATTTGAATCATTCACATACCTCCACTGTAACGGGATTTACGACTTTACCACGTACTCCTGTCTTACGTGATGTGAAGAATACGGTGATGATGAATAGTACTACTACCTTCTCGAATCATTCTGGAGGGAGAGATGCTGCCGTCGTCGCTGGTGGTAGTAGTAGTGGTGGTGCAGCTGGTGGAAATGTCGCATTTGTAACTTCCAACAATCATCATCTATCCACACCATCTGGTGGTGGTGGTGGTGGTATCAATTCGTCCATCAAAATTTCTTCTTCTTCGTCCTACTTCTTCAACAATGCCACAACAACACCCCATACTACCGAAAACCTCCTCCGTCGTCCATCCGCAGCCATGCGTGATACCTTCCAACAACTTGCCTCCCAAACGGCTCATCAACTCGAGGACATTTGGGATATTGTGGGCATCGTACCGGAAGAACGTGCATCCCAACTTGCCGATTTGGTGGATAAAATTGCAACAATTTGTCATGAAAAGATTCACCAAGAGGAACAATTGGCGGATCAATTCCGGAAGGAGATTGCTGAGGCACGATTGGAATGGGAGGAGTGTTGTGCCGTGTTACGGATTGAGGAGAAAGAGGAGGAGGATCCATTGGTGAAGATGAAACGGGATCCGAGTAGTGTGAATGATGATGGTGCTTTGTCGGGTGCTGCTGTTTCGTTGCAGAGTGAGTATGAGGTGATGATGAGTCGGTTGGAGAGTATCCGTACTTTGAAGGAGGTGGCTACGGAAGATATTGTGGCGTCACAGCAACGTATTTATGAGGCGTATGCAGCCTTGAATGGGTGTACGGTCGAGGAGGCTCAATCCAGTGCAGAGTTGGAAGCTTGGGAAGATACCAAGACAAATCTTACCGACGAACAGAGGGAGTTGTTCCGTTCCAAGGCTGTGGAGTATGAAGAGTCGGTATCGTCAAGGACTCAGGCGGTAGTCTCGCTTTTGGTAGATTGTCAGAATTTGATTCGTGAGTTGGAAATTGTCCCTCCAGGTTGTGATGGTACAGATGATAGTGATGGATATATTGAGGTTGGCCACAATGATGACGATGTCAAGATTATGAACAGTTTGAAATCGATTCAACGTTCCAATAATGATGATGATGGACGTCCCCGCAGTCGAGACAAGTCGTCCGATTCCTACACCGTAACTTCCGTCTTTGAGTCATCATCTTGTATAGGTATTGGTAAGGATGCACTCGATCGTCTCACCAATCGAATTGCCGAACTAAATGGCGAGAAACGTCGTCGTAGAAACAAGTTGGGTGAGATGGGTGCCGCGATTGCGTCACTTTGGAGTATGTTACGTGTCTCTTCTGAAGAACAACGTGCATTTACGAATAGCATCCGTGGATTGGGTATGGATACTCTTGACAAGGGTGAACGAGAACTGAGCCGCCTGCATGAGTTGAAGGCGGTGATGATCGGAAGGCTCATTCGTGAGCAGCGCCAAACTATCGAAGCGCTTTGGGAAAGGACAAACTCCAGTGAGGCAGAGAAGGCATCATTTGACAGATACTTTTATGTTACTGATGAGGAGGAGCTCACGGATGTGCTGCTTGCCAAGCACGAAGAGTATGCAGACGCACTAAAGGCCAAGTTTGAAACGATGCAACCTATACTTGATCTCATCGAGAGGCGTGAATCCATCATTGAAGAACGAGTGGAACTGGACATGCTGCAAAAGGATCCTGATCGTTTGAAGGGGCGCAACGCATCGAAGCAACTAATGAAGGAAGAGAAGATGATGCGTCGTGTTCAGAAAGAGTTGCCCAGGATTACGACACTCCTTGAAAAGAAACTGAAGGACTGGTATGCAGCAAACAAGCCATCTCAAACCGATGATGATGATTTTGTTAGAGATGAGGATTTGGGCCATTTTATGTACAAGGGAATTCCATACTTGAAAACAATGAAGACTCAAGAGCATGACTGGATGACACGCAAGGAGAGAGGCGAGCAAGAGCGACAACGCAAGCGCCAAGAGGAACGATCCGCATCGTCTGGTTCTGCATTTGGGTCTACCTACTCCAAATTACCGGGCAAAAAGTGGAAGCCTCCGAGTGATAGACCACGCTCTGCATCAAATTTGCGCCCAGGATCTCGTGGCTTGCGTCCAGGGGATGTGAATAGGGTCAATAGACCAGGCGAAAAGTCAACAAAGCCAGAGATGGTGGCTAAGAGTTCGGGATACGGTGCCCGCGCTGCTTCAGCACCTCGTATGAGGTTATAATTCCCGATACACATCATACATACAACTTCATACGAAAAGAAAACTACACGTCTCTGTGAGATAGGTTTACTCGAATGAGTGAGGAATGTTATTTCCTTATTAATTCATTGATTTGTGCACTTTCTTATTTGTGGCAAGCGATAGTGTTATTTTCTATTCTACTACCCTACAATTACAACAACGTTCACAACAACGGTACTATTTGATCATACACAGCCATTAGTCTGCCTTGGACAAGGTTCTCTTCATTATCTATGTCAAGTTCAAAGAGATGCAATTGTGTATGCTTTGTTATAGAGTCAACGCATGTTGTGTAGATGTACGGACTCCTCGTCAACATTGCGGCGTATGCTTCTTCTTGAGGCGTGCTCATCATTTTGGTGCGAGCTAAGTCATGAATCCAAAACATCTTGTCCCCTATCTTCTCAGTGACGCCCCAGCAGTAATTGCTGCCACAAATTCCACTTGTCCCATCCTCGTCAATCAGAAGCGTCATCCCACCACGACGCTCTCGTGTAAGATCGACTGGTTGGAGTATTTCTTCTCCTTCTCCTTCTGGTGAACTATCCCAAGTAAAGCTAGTCAAGTTCCACTTTGTACCAATTAAATCCAGATCAATGCCTTGACAGTTTGATTCTTCTTTTGTAGCACCTGCAGTTCTATGTTCAGAATCGAGCTCCTTTTCTGCTTTAGCTCTTCTTCCTCGAAGATGGATTTGACCCGACGCTGCAGCTACGTTTGCATCGATGATTAAGAGAAGAAGGATTAGTAGTAGTTTCATGATAATATCATGTAGTTTGATCTTGTTGCATGTATGAGATCTGTCAAATTATTGAGCAAGCAGCAGCTGCTGCTGATAGCACCGCGATCAAGACATGTTGCAGTCCACGATACGCAAGGTTTTGTTGATGGATGAGAAGTGTGGTGTCTGGTGTCGAAAATTGCATACATCTAGCGTCCTAAACTACAATCATGCTCAGCTACAATGGAGAAGGAAAAGCAAGATCGCTTGATGGGAGATACTTACGTTACCATAAGTACACTAAACTGTGGTGGTAGATATTGTAGGTACTATTATTATGTTTTATTTTGTGTGTACTTTTTTTAGAGAAAGAATCGGCAAGAACAAATTAAAAATGACATCATCATCTGTCATCACACTGTCGCATTGCCGTTTGCCGTATGGTTCCACAACATCCGTTCAACGGGAGACGGGCTTCAGAATTCCGACGCGTGCGTTATTTGGGCTTGAAAAGTTCATGATGATGATGAGCTCATTCTTCTTTCAATGGGAAGAACAATACACTACTCAATGATTGCCAAGGCCCTGCTACCCCTCCTATCCGCCGGGTATGCCTCCGCATACTTTGCCGAAACCAACAACGCCCACGTCGAGTTTGTCGCCACTGGGACCACACCCGAAGCCGCCTCAAGTGGTGACACGACCGCCTTCACTGTCGATTCCAACAGTCTCAAACATCACCCCAGTCATCTCCAGGCGTTGGAGGATGCGTTGAAGTTTCACCCCCCGAGTCTTGGGTTTAGTGCTCCGCATATTTTGGAGTTGTTTGAGGGGTGGGTGACGAAGTTTCAGAAAGAGTATGAGACGGTGGAGGAGAAGATGGAGCGTTTATTAATTTTCCTAGATAACCATGGTGAGTATTTTTAATTTTGTGATATGTTCATGATGTGATATGTTCTGATTTGAAACGAAATATTCACCAAATTACATTCACTCTAACACTCAAATATCACTTTCGTTGTCGAATATCATTACTACAGTGCTCATTGAATCACACAACGCCAAGAAATCATCCTATACACTCGGCCACAATGAATATTCTGATTTGACCACTGACGAATTCCATCGATTGATGCGTATTGGTGATTATTTCCCAGAGATTTTGATTGAGGAAAATAAACAGTTTAACTTTATGGAGTCCTTATCATCATCGGTAGGTGACAGCAGCATGCTTCGTGGTGCAGTGGATAATGATGCGTCGGTAGCCACTGAGCGTCGTAGGTTAGAGTTGACAGCCTCCAAGTCTCTCTTTCCTGATCCAGACTGTGAAGTTGATTGGGGCATGAAGGGTCTACTTGGTCCTGTTAGAAATCAGGGACCATGTGGAGCCTGTTGGGCGTTTGCCACAATTGGTAGCATTGAAGCTGCCATTGCGATTGAGAAATTCAGTGCGTTCCCCAGCCCCCTCGACCCCTCTAATATGGGCTTGGTCACTCCGCTTTCTGAACAGGAGTTGATTGATTGTGATACTCGATTTGAGAAGGGTTGCGAGGGGGGTTTGATGATTACGACATTTAACGAGGAAGAGCACAGGAAGGGACTATGTACGGAAGCTGATTATCCATACATTGAAGGTCAGGGAACATGCCAGGCTGCTTCCTGTACCCCTATTTCAGGGTCTATTGTGAAAAATCACGTGGATGTCCCTCCACGCCAGACACAGCTTCTTAAGCAGGCATTACAGGTGAAGCCTGTAACAGCAGCAATGGTCGCATCTGACCCTATGTTTCAATTCTACAGTAAGGGCATCTTTCAATCTCCAACTTGTGGTGTTGTTACCAAAGAGATAGGCAAGCCGAATTGTCAAATTCTTTACGAAAAGCAAGATGTATGCCTTCCAGATATCAATCATGGCGTTCTTGTCGTAGGTTATGGTACTGATCCTAAATCGGTTGGTGTCCAGGAGTTCTTCAAGGTCAAGAACAGTTGGGGAGATTCTTGGGGTGAAGGTGGCTTCTTCCGCTTGGCTCGTTACGATACTGATAATCCAGACCCTAAGAAGAATTGGGGAGAGTGTGCTATTTTGTCCATGCTCTCGTATCCTGTGATGGGGTAAATTTGTACATATTGTTTGTTGTTTGTTCGTGATGGTAGAGATTGATTGATTGCATCACTTTCGCAAAGCCTTTCTATACTTTGGGGGGATAGATTAGGGAGTTGATATTGTTTGAGTTGCAGCTATAAAGTATTTTAGAGTATTTGGTTTGAATGAATTAGCTACACACAGAAAAAGTATGGTAATACCATAGGCAAACTGCCAATCTTGCAATAAATAGTTGGAACAGCCCCCGCCAAAATTTCGTGTCCGAGGTGGTAAATCAATCAACACTCGCCTTCTTCCGCTAGAGATACTATTACAATTCATAAAAAGTACATCAGCCCTGAATACAACCATGCTAAGCAATTTTGGCAGGAGTTTATTAACAGCTGGACTCGGATAACGTAGGAACGAAATCATGTTTATGCAATCATTCGAAAACTCCAACAAGCAGCAGCAGCGTCGACAACAGCGTCAGCTGGCTCTGCAGCGAATGGAAGAAGCTGCATATGTAGCATCCGACGGAGGAGGAGGATCAGCCACTGCAAGCGATGTTGATGACGACGACATTTGTAATTCACACAATGGTGATACGATTGGTACAGTTTCCGAAAATTATCACTACGTTGACGAGAACGATGTCAACGAAGAGCAGCGTATTCATCCATGGAATCGCAAATCAATTACCTCCGCTGCGAACTTCTTGCGTGAATCCCAGGATAGTTATTCCTTTGAACCGGCCACCACCACCGCAGCCAAGCAATTCTTATGGGATGACCAATCAGCCTATAGCAATGGTACCAGTCGTAGCAGTCCTCAGGTGAATTTGCAGGATATCAAGAATATGAGGAAACCTGCTGCTGGAGGAAAGGGAACTCGTTGGGATACCATAAATGGTGGAGGTCGAGGAGGATTGTGGAGTGCCCTACCCGTGTGGGGAGGGGGGCAACAGGCAGATGGTGCAAGTATTACCAGTGGTGGTAGCAAGTATCGTGATTTAGAGGGAGAACGACTATTAACACTTGCTAATGAACGCGTGAAGATTGATAATATGGCTGCCCTTGACAAGGAGTTTGGACAAAGCGACGATGATGCTGCGGAAGAGGATTATGATTCTCAGCTCCGTCGTCGTGTCTTCCTTGACAGGGATGGTACCATGGGCTATGACAACAATGGTGCCACAGAGTCATTAAGTGTTCGTCGTATGCGCAAGACATGCTTGAGGACCATGAAACGTCCTGTCGTGCTGATATGTGCTGTTGGGATTGCGATTGCAATGGTTTCTGGGAGTATGACCTTGTACAATAAGTTCATGACCAAGGATTCGGATGTCCCGATGATCGAAGGAGAGAGTGAACATGATTCGAATAATGAAGTTGCTGAAATACCTCCTGTTGAAATACCTCCACCCTCAGGCGCAGAAGGCTTCACTGAGCTCGAAGTAGATGGTGTAAAGATTGACGTCGACAAAGAAAGATTCGACCACATCAGGTATATTATTTTGGATTCGCAAGTTAGCACACCTGCTGCTATCCAAGATACCAAGTCTGCACAGTTTGCAGCGCTGTTGTGGCTTGTGAGAGAAGATCCAAGGCATTTGGATCCCGGCAGTGCCTATTTGCTTCAGCGTTATGGATTGGCTGTGTTGTGGTTTAGCACTACCAAGAGTAACTATTATCACGTTTCTGAAGAGTATACAAGCACTGAAAAAGGCAATGGAAGAGAGCTGGAAGGACATGATATGGACAAGTGGTTCCAGCACGATGATTGGCTGAGTGGGCTTGGCGTTTGTGGTTGGTTGGGGGTCAAATGTTACCCTCACGATGATGGGATAGATCATGATGGAAACAATGATGGCGATGTGATGTCGATTGACCTACGGAGGAATAACTTGAGAGGTGCATTTCCTTCAGACATCTTTCGTACGTTGAAGTTCCTCAAGTCGTTAGATCTTTCTAACAATGCTCTTGCTGGTACTATCAGTGAAGACATTGGCAAGCTGAGTGATTTGGAATACTTCAACTTTACTGCCAACAACATAGTAGGAAGCCTCCCCGACTCGATCGGAGATCTCTCGAGTCTCAACGTGTTTCACATGTCATTCAATCATCTGGACAACACCATCCCTTACTCTATCTATAAGCTAGAGAAGTTGCGTGATTTGGACTTGAGTCGGAATTCTCTCGCTGCTACGATTCCTCGTGAAATTGGGGCCTTGAAGCAGCTGACCTCTTTGAATTTGGCATTTAACTCGCTTGAAGGTCCGCTACCGCACGAGTTGAACAACATGCAGAGTCTTGTCGAGCTTGATCTCAGCCACAACAAACTCCAAAGTTCGCTTCCAAATGAGATAGGTCTTGTGACATATCTGAGGTCTTTGAACCTAAGCCATAACAACTTTGGAGGCAACTTGCCGAAGGTTATTGGGAATCTTGAACATTTGGATGAGTTGTATTTGAATGATAACGAGTTCAAGGGGAACATCCCTACAGAACTATCAAAGTTGGCTGAGTTGGATGTGTTAAATCTCGCCAACAATCACTTTACGGGAGTGTTCCCTACGTGGCTCACACAACTGTATGGGCTAAAAGAGCTTGACATCTCCAATAACGCCATCAAAGGTGAAATTCCAAGAAGTATTGAAGATATGAAGAGCCTCAAGATCCTTAATCTGTCAAATAATGATATTGTGGGTTTGATTCCACAAGAGCTCGGTATTTTGTTCAAGCTGGAGCAGATCTCTCTAGATACAAACGAGTTAGTTGGAGGCGTGCCTGATCAACTAGGGGAGCTAAAAAGTTTACGAAAGCTCGCACTTCACAACAACTTTCTTACTGGCCATGTCAGTGCCCATCTGTGCAGTTTGAAAAATGACATGTTCCTAACACAGTTCTCAGTTGATTGTGCTGGGGAAACAGCTGTCATACTTTGCGAGTGCTGTCAGTGCCATCTGCATGAGAATATTATCCACTTGAATGATGGAAACAATAGATGATGGAAGAGTAACTTGACTTAAATATATTGTATCATAAATGAAGCCAACTTGTTATTGTTACACGCAAGATTCTACATACGAAAAATTAAGGTATCGTACGATTCTGAAAAAAGATATCACGGCTATTCTGCAATTTACACTCTATTTACCTATTCATCATTTTGTATAGCCTCTTCCATTTTGTTTTCTGCTGCTGTGCCTCCAAACTGCTTGCGGCGCCAGTCATCAACACTGACGGCTCCTTCTCTTCCCTTTCTGAGCCCTGTGAATGTTTATTGACGGGACCAGAACCAGTAAGCCTGCAGGACTTCTTTCGGAAGAATCCTCCTTTTGTCGAAGTATTGGTTTTCATAGGGGGCTTCAACTGATGATTGCTTCTGTTGTTCTTCTCTTGCATGTGTGGAAGGAAAGATCGAGAAAAAGTCGGCCGAGAGGCATTAGGATCGTATTCTCCTACGCCGGCAACTATGGCCAAGTTAGAGTCAAAATCTGACTGCAAATAAGTGTAATCTGCATCTTCAGATTCAGAGGGCATTCCCCGACAGGTTGCAGGTTGGAGGAATCCTAGCGAGTCTTCTTCGACGTCATTAATCGGAGACGTTTCTTGCGTGCTCGAGGACTCCTTCAAACGCGGATCAAAATCAATTGAGTCTTTGACAATGTAGGGAACCTGTCTTGAGTAAGAATTCACCCGCTTTATGGTATCTTCTGTGCTTTCATTGTGAATGGAAAAGGCATGAACACTTGGATTGAGCCCTGATCGGCGCCTACTAGTGAAAGATGCATTTAGTCTAGTCAGCGGAGGTTCACATGATGACGATCTCCTACGACTTTTTCGATACTCATCCCATGTTGGCTGCAACGATGAGGATCTCAGGCGACACTGTCGATACTGCTCACTTGTCAACAGAGGCTCGTGAGTGACGTTAGGTTGACTATCATCATTCACCTCCTTTAAGTTGAGAATGTTCATGTCCTCGTCGACTTCAACTATAAATCTTCTTGAAGAAGATGGTGCTCTTGTACTGCCTTGTTGAGGCATCACTTTTGCCATGCCATTACTGCCTGGTGCTGTGCATTCACCTCGGGGTAAAGTAGAAGACTTGCCTTCAGACGGAGAGTATAGATTCGAGAGGGCTGCTGTAAGACTGCCTTGCAGTGATGCCGCAGTTCTGTTTCTTGACATTGATCTAGAACGACGTAGAGTATCTTCTACGCGGTTGTCAGACCTTGAACAAGTCACATCAGCAACACTTTTTCTGGTTCTTACTTCAGATTTCGACCTACAAGATTGGGTTCTCACAGCACTTTTTGTATTCGGTCGGTACGCTGCTGAGCTCGACCAATGCTTTGAAGATGCTCTTGGCGATCTATTTTGAGACTTTGACCGACTACGGGTAGTAGAAGATGGTTTATCTTCGGCAGGCAAAATTTGCTGCTTCTTCCTATATGTAGAGTGTGAGCGTCCACGAGCATGAAACATTTCTTCGTGGTTGCGCAGTTGTGAACTAGGTCTACTACTTGTTGTAGACACTCTTGCACTCGACAGTGATCGGCCTCTATTATCTGGGGAGGAAGACTTGGCTGCAGCAATCCGTGGGTTCTCTTTTGTAGTGCTGTTCCTCAGCCACTGTTGGAACCCATCCAACTTATCATTGGAACTAGAAGGCTTCATCCTTTCCTGTCTTCTACCCTGCTCATATTTCCAATGAGGACGACCCCTGTCTGCTGCAAAGATTGTGCCGTTTCAGCCTCAATCTTATCTACTATTATGAGGTGCGCAAGGCCTACTTTCTCAGCAATTGTTCACAATGACTGTTGGTGAGGCAATAAATGACCACAGAAGAAGTGGAGTAATCAAGATGGGTAACAGCCTGAAAAAGTGAGGCTCGTCTACAATACCATACTGCTAACTGCTCAGCAGTCTTTAAGCCGTCTTTAAGTCCGGTACCCTTTTTCTTGTGACCATATGAAATTCCGCAAGTACAAGTTTGAAAATAACGGTTAACGGCTCAACGGGCTGATCCACTTTTGTAGGCCGGTTCAGTCAGTCACAAGCTATTCTGTTGAAAGTTTCTCACTTCCATTCTGTCAAATACACGCTACCAGCAGGCCTGCTGTGTATTTATGTGTTGTAACTCGAAGTGTTGCCAAGTTCAATAGAGTGATAACAAAACAGGGAGCTCGTTTTCGTCACTGCTTCGAATATTACTAAATTGATTGCTGCATAGGAAACCACTATGGCTACTCCGGAAGCAGAGGCCCACCTACGCAGACTGCATTCCTTGCGTCGGCAATACATGTCGACAGATCGAGAGTCTTCTAAGGAATATTTGATCCGACAGCTGCCACAACACGTATCGGATAGGTCGTTCGCATCAAATAATAGAAGACATCGCGATTTGCGGAGGAGTCATGCAATGAAAAAGCAAAGTCGACAACATAACATGGAATCAAAGAAGCAACAGCGTCCACAACCGCCACCGCAGATACAACGTCCGAAGTATATCTCGTACACTTCATCCTCCTCCTCCACCATATCGTCGTCAGCGTCGATTGGGCCTCCCATTGAATTTTCATCCAACATTCAGCGATATAGAGCCTACATTGAAGAACTTTCGAATCGCCTGGGCGAAGATAATCTCTACGCAGAAGAAGATTTAGAATTAGACAATGTAACGCCACAATTTCAGCAGAACCAGCCGCAGAACACCCACAGTCGTTCTCATCGTGGAAGTGGTCATTATAACGGCAAAATCAAAGACAGTATGATACAGGAGCACTACCACTGCAATCAAATCACAAGAGAAGAAACGGTTACAGAATCAGAAGAATCATCTTATGGTGACTCTTATGGTGACGAAGAAGCTTGTCTACAATTGAACCCACCGTCTTCCAAACACCAATCCTTCTATAATAACCTTCTCATACCATCGCATGTAAAACTCAATCCACGAGCCAATCTCTACCTCATCATGCTGTTCACTAGCATAATAACCATCTCCAGTCTGGTTGTAGGTAACGGGAAGTCCTCCACTGAAGGACGAAGTTCAAGAGAGCGTGCTGCACTCTTCTTCTCTTCTACATCACTCCTGATTGCAACAATAGTATCATGTGGGTTTCGATATGCTCCCATCAGGATTTATATTACCGAACCTTACTTATTCTACGAGAGGTTTCTGGGTCAAGCAATGGACTCGAGGGAGAAAGCAATCAGTATTACGTTGCTCCTGGTCATCTTAATCGTTTGCGGCATTGTCATGAAACCAAAAGCTAATTTGGCAGTAGCCTACTCTACCTTCAGAGTGTTGAATTCGGCACTGTTTTACTCCACTTGGATCAGCGTTTACACCTGCGTTATCATCGTTGCAGATTTGTTCACACTAGATGCATCACGCTGGATCGTCGCGAGGGATTGTGATGGTGACTGTGGTGTCGTACCGAGTGGTGGATATCATCCAACATTTCGAACTCAAGCGCTAAAAACATGGTCCGCGTCTCTGTTCGCCAACTTTGCCATGAGTGGAACCTTGTTTAGCATGTGTACCGCTGGATTGCATGAGAAATATCGCACAAAGATAATGGTAGCAGGTTTCCTTGGTGTTTGTGGTGGATTGATCGGTACTGGTGTGTTGGCATTGTATCACATCGTCGCTAAGGCGCAAGATCGCGCTTGCTCGTATGGAACGTGGAATACGATATGGGAAGGACCCCACTCTCAGGAATATTTGATTCGTCTGGGGACGGTTCTTGCAATTCTTGTAATGGTGATGAATTGCACTATTGTTGGCCTGATTTGTTCTCCACCAACCGGCCCCGGAAGCATCGTCCTTACTAGTTGGGTGGCACTCATCGTGTCTATCCTCTTATGCAAAAAATACATCGAATCTTTCTTTGTGACACAACCTCTTTACAAGGAAGGTATCGAGATGTGCAGCGACAGTATGCAGTCAAAGGGAACACACACCACTGCTCACGAAAGCAATTCTATTGCATCTGGTGAAGGCGGAGAAGACGTCGATGAATACGAAACGGATGGTCAGGTGCATGATGAGCTGATGAACCGTCTAAAGGCTTTGTCAGTCAGCGTTAAGTTTGAACAGCAGGAGCCAGCGGAAGAGAACGCTGTTCCCATTTCTGGACGTCTAGCTGTTAATCCTCAGACTCAATGTTCACAGCAAAAACCAGAGGAAAAGGTTCATTCAGGCTTTGCTGGTAGATCGCAAGATGTTGATTCTCCTTCGAAGACTACGTCACAAGCAAGTAAAAGCAAGCCGGATCTAGTCGAGCACAGTCCTTGTTCAGTGATTAGCGAGAAGATTGGTAACATCAAGACTAACACTGTTCCGAAGCCTCCACAACATCAAAATAATCGAGGCAATTCTCAAAAAGTACCGCCGCCATCACCACGACGTCCGCCTCCTCCTCCCTATCAACGTTCAAAGGTAGATCCGAACAGTGAAGGAGAAAGTCCTATCGAGACAGACTCTGTCGACCAAAAAGGGAAGCCACGTCGAAAGCCAACAAGACCTAGATCCAGAAGCGACGGCTTTGTTCGTTTGACTGGCAAGAATTCGGCGGCAATAGATGCATTGGTTGCCGACACACTTAGGCATGCGCAAAGGGTGAAGGAAATGGCAGAAGGATATTGACGATAGTTTCGCAAGCGCCGGCAGTAGTAGAGGAAACGTAGTAGTGGATAGATGAGTGACAGTGATCAAGACAGCAGTGAAAGCGGAGAGCACAGAGAATGGCCCGCAAGATCGTATTGTCATACCTACTCAAGAGAAATGAATTTGAGTTCATGTCCCCTCCTTTGACTAATAAATGAGCCATTCTTCAAAGGAAGACACCAGAATGACGCCGACAAGTACACAGCGTATAAAGAGAGTTTCCTTGTTAACTTATTGCTTCAATTAATTCAGAAGATATGCTTTCCATATCAAAATATCGACATTACGACGTAACTAATCCATTATTGCCATTTCCAGGCTTCGAAACGCCAAAAATCTCTTCTTCGTCTTATCTTGGGCACTACCTTTCCTTTCTGATTGGTTCGAATCTTCGTCTATCTCCTCCAAAAAACATTCTCCCAGATCGAAATCAAGCCAACGCTGACGTTCTGGTTCGTCTTGTATTTGTACAGACATCATATTACTAATTGGAGCATCTCTTTTGGTTATCGTAGTCAGGCCCTGGTCTTCCTCTGTCAATCTGACCTTGCCTGCTGCCGTCCCAAAACCATAATATTCCGCACTTTTCTCACCCATGACAGGTGCGCGGCGACCAAATCGTTCTTTCTCCGCCCTCCGCATTGCTTTCTTCTTCATACGGTTAAGCTGCTGTGATTTAAATGAGGCTCTTGTCTCGGACGCACCAAGGAAAGATTCAAATTCATTTGAGTTGCTTTGCTTTGTTACTTCGAGATCATTTGTCGCTTCTTTGAAAAGATGGCGTGTTTGCTCAAATAAGTGTGTCAATCCAACCTCCTTCAATGCCCCGACTACATTTACACCGCACTCTTCTTCAGCGTTGGCTGTAGATTGAATAACTTCCGATCCATCATCAACGTCAGTCTCCTCAAAGGGATAAGGTGGATGAATTGAGCTCATAATCAAGTTTCTTCGTTCTTGCGAGCTCATGCTTTGTAAAATAGACTCCCAGCTATACACAGTGTCACCGATGGATGAGGGGGGTCTGCCACGGCTAAACATCATCCCATCGGGTTTGTTTACTGTCCTACTTACCGCAGAACTGTGTTCAGCATCAGATTCTTCAAATCTACTCTTCTTTAACACTTCACCCGCATCATCAATTTGTTGTTCAGGGTCACCTTCAAAATGCACACGCTTTTTTGTCCCTCTACTTTTCATCCCTTCTTGCACCTCTTCGTCTTGATTAGTAACTTTTGAGTAATCAATCCTCTCCCTATTCCTCTTCACGGCCTCCTCAATTGCATCCCATCCATGATGCCACAAAGTCTGACCATGGCGTGCCATTTCATCTATCTGTTGTATGATTTTCCTCGCAGACTTATCATTATCATGTTGTCGTATCGGACGAAGATGTTCGTATGGTTTGCCAGATCCATCACAATCAGGTTCATATCTCCTTAAAGAGTGAAGAGCTGCATATGCAGTTGCAAATTTTTTATTCCCATTATTGGCTTCATCATTATCCGCAGTCTCAAGATTGTGATTGTTTGGCTCATCATCATTATCATTTCCATTGCTGCCATCAGTAATGGTAGAGTTGGGCTCCAAATAGTGTCCTCTATTTACCAATTGCAACACAATATCACTAAATTCAAGACAGCCCTGTCGTTGTAATTCATCGGCCCACTTCATCCCGACTCTCTTTGCAAAAGAGTAACATACATCAACATCTTCTCGTGTCACTTGAAGTAAATTAGGATTCTCTCGGAATAAAACTGATGGATCATCATCTTCAGTAATAGATGAAAGAGGTTGGTCTGCATTATTGTTACGAATTATCTCATCTTGAAAATGAGCGTGTACCCGAGACTTGAACAGGCGTCGAAGACCCACGGATGATGTGTGCTGTAGGACGGTTTGGACATGAGCTTGGAAAATACAATTTGCGGCGGTGTGTGCTTGCGCAATGAGATTGGTTGTAATGCGTGTTGGTGCTGTTGTGGGCGGCTCGATGGTGACGGTGGCGGCTTGTGGTGATGGAGATGATGGGTGCGGCATTATTCTTTTTAGTTTTTTGTTGTATTGTTGGTATTCAGGCTTGCAATATGCGCAGCGACGGCGTGCGTCGGCAGCATATGGCGGGCGCGTGTACCCAATTTTCAACAAATTTTTATTATGAAACTAACAGCAGACTAACAGCCCTCCGTAAACCAGGCGTTCAAGAAAGGTCTCTAATTTACATGCGTACACAGTTGAACACTGTCACTCTTCACTTCATCCTCATTTTATTTCAATAATGAATATCCCTGTTCCTGTCAGGCCCCGTCCTTGATGATACATAGACTTAACAGGCTGCAACAGAAAACCTGCTTAGCTCTAGCTCTGTGTCTTATGATTTGTTCCACCAAACTGAGGCTGGATCAGCATCTAATTTTTTCCCCAAAACACACGCGTCTGCTTGACAAAACATGAATTCAATATCTGATTCGCGCCTTTGCTGCCCATATTCTTCATAGATCAAAACATCAAACATCTCTTTCAACTTTTCTGGTACGATCACATTGGAATCACAAGGAGCTTGAGGCTGACGTTTTTTGTCATGCCTCGCAACTTCCATATCTTCGATGAAATATAGTCCTCCAGGCTTGATAGTTGGCCACAACTTCATGAACGAATTCCAAATCTGACAGTTCTGGTGTCCTCCGTCATCAATAACGACGTCAAAGTTACCGCCTGATGCTGAGATCCACCTGTCAAGAGTTCCATAATCACCCTGGTCTCCAGTAAGTACGTTGATACCCTTCAACATCTCGCTACCTCTGTACTGTTTCACACACCTCTCCACGTATTCAGCCTCCCATAGTTCGGCTTGTGGAAAAAGCGTCTTGTAAAGCGACAAGATGCACCTGGCCCATAGTTCATGTTGCACCCAAGGCCAATCTCAAGCATTTTCATGGTGGGATTTTGGTGATAGTACGGCAAAAGGAAGCGACCGTACATGGTTTGATACGAGTGTCGTGTCACTTTATCAGGAGTTGGATCAGTCGCAAGAGCAGTCTGATAGTAAATATTCTTTCCATTCCATAGGTATTCAAGAGGTGGTTTAAATACTGTCGTTTGAGGATCGTAAAGTACCTTGTGGGACAGAAAACCGAGCCGTCTGTGTCTGGAGGTAGAATTAAAATCAGAGATTTTGTCGAAAAGGGATACAACAAGCATCCCTACGGCAGCTGCTGATGCGATTGTTAACATGATGGCCTTCATTGTTCAGTCGTAAGGTGGTTGGGTTGATTGAAAACGAAAGTGGCTACTGGGCAGCTCCTCGCAAAAACTAATATGTTCTTCTTTTTGGTCCTAACAATTCATCGCAGGAAATAAAATAAAATATGATGGAGCTTGAAGGAGAGGAGGAGGGGGGCTGATCAAGTTAAGAGGGCATGGTGATCGGGCAACCAATTGCCCCCTCACTCTGACCGCTTTTATGGTATGCATCACGTTTCTACATATTTTCATTTTTCATGTTTGTCTCGAACACGCGGGCTACCCCCCGGTTTGTAGCCGACGCACTCAGAAATGTTGAGACCCCAATCGGTCACAGAGAATCACCGGAGTCATGACGGGGTCATCTGCGGTCATGCTGCTGGTTGCCGCCGAAGCGAAGATTGCAGCGACACGCCTGCGACGAAAAACACAACCTCCACAACAAGAGCTATTATTCCAATTCCACGCCTACACTATGTCAGATCCTACCGTAAAGAAAATTGTCACCAACGAAGCTGATTACTGGAACGGTTTCTATGCTCACAAATTTACTGTCAGTGTACCTTCACAGTTCTGCTGCTTGGTTGCCATCGAAGCACCCAAAACACGTCCATTCGTAGAATTTGGTTGTGGCAATGGCCGTGACTCCAAGTACATGGCAAGTCAAGGCTTTCGTGTGTATTCAGGAGATTTGAGTAGCAAGGCAATTGAGAACTTGCAATCGGATGCACCACCAAATGCCACATTCTCCGTCTGTGACGTTAGCAGTCCTGAACACGTGCAAGCTTTGGTGGATCAAGCTCGCGCCGGAGCCAATGCAAGTGATAACCTCAACCTCACATTGTACAACCGCTTCTTTATGCATGCATTGGATGAACAACAGGAATATGTGTATCTCGAGGCGCTTGCTGGCGCGACAAAGAAGGGGGACACGCTTTATATGGAGTATAGGTGTTCGCTTGATGAAGCGTTGGAGAAAGAGCACGGAAAGGGACATTATCGCAGGTACATTGAGACCGCTAAACTCGTCGACTTGCTCGAATCCTTGAATTTCAGTATCAAGTATGTTATTACTGGACAAGGAATGGCTAAGTACAAGGCGGAGGACCCTTTTGTCAGCCGCATCATTTGTGAGCGTAACTAGTTGGCATTAGTCTTGCATTGTTTTCTTGCTATAACTATCTTAAATAGTAATTCATCTGTTGTTATCTTTAGTGGGCAAGACAATAGTGTACAAATCAAAGATCGTTCCATAGCGTCCAAGTTGGCACTTGTTTGCATTGTTTTGTGCATGTGAATAACTATTTTGTTGCAGTCAAATTTTTCAAAATACAAAATAGTCCTGGGCTTCATTATTCGGTTGAGATAGCCGTAATAGAGATCGCTATCATACAGATAAGAATTCCAACTACAGCAAGGAGGCCCAAAAATAATTATGTTAATAGATTTAACTATTTAGCGTTACCATCCGTAGCTGCATCCCCTCCCGAGGGCACGCGTCGATCTACTAGTGGATTATTCGTGTAGGTACGAACAGCCAAGATAACAAGAGCAGAGCCAACGACGAAGAGCAGATTCACATTGTCATGAAAGATGACAATACTCAAAATTGTTGCCAACACCACTGCCACAGAAGTAGCGAACCCCTTCAATAAGGCGTCAGCGTATTTCATCACGAAACCAACCAGAAGTCCTGTGATGGCTTGGAAGACAATAATTATGAATACAACCCAGGTATAACCTTGAAATAATCCATCTTTTTTCACCTTCTCCCAATCATCAGTCATGACGATGGGAATGGCACCAAGCCAAATACTCCAAAACGCTAGTTGCATATTTCGAACATAAACAGATAATTGTTTCTTTGCAGAAGTTTTTTGTTTCAGTACCTTTTCAAAGTACACAGTGGCGAACCCAGACGTGAAGCAAGAGAAAAATACAGCGAAAAATCCAACCCATGGATTTCCTTCATTTGTTGATGAGTTGCTTTGATCTGTTATGATTGCGGACTGTTGGACAACCACTACTCCCGCCGCCAACATCAGCAACGAAAAATACTGACAGTAAGAAATTTGCTTGTCAAGTAGCAATCTGCTAAAGAAGGCTGTTGTGAATAATTTTCCTTGGTTAAGAACTTGGTAGACTGGCACAGACAGGTTTTTGAGTGCAACAAAGAGTAGATTGTTTTGGGTCAAGTAAAGGAGGGCTGGTACCAAGAGTTTGAGGGATTCCATGCTCACCATTGACTTCCAAATTTCAACGTTGTCAGTAGCGCCATCTGGTTTGAGGGTGATTTCAAGTGTCCAGTTGAGAAGATATTTGAGCACTTCCGCCGACACGACAACAACGGACGTGATGTACGAGATGTGATCCGATCCTTCGCCAATAGTTCTAGAATAGCGAATCATCAATACGAGCCCAGACTGTTGCAGTACCAGTGAAAAGAGGCTCGCATTCTTGGCCGACCATAGACTCAAAAATGATGAATATAATGTCTTCTTCTCCACTGGTATGTTGAGGTTCCCTTGTGCAATATTCAGAGGTGCCATTTCTTCATCGACTTCTGTCGTGTTTTTACTGGTATCACTGCCGCTGGCGCGGCTAGCGAGCCCGATTCCCCTGTTATCCATGTTAAAGTTTTGGTGGTTGTTGACTCGGAAGATACGCTGTCATGTCATTCCCTATGGTAGCTGCGAGCGAGGACGCCGCCGGCCGCCGGCCGCTGGTCACCGGTTACATAAGGGTACCTACCTACCTGATTACATACCTCCACAATACTGGTACTGATTCCACTTCTTGAGTTGGTCTTTTCTACTATTCCTATGTGACTTAAGTACCACCTTGGACGTCTTATCTATCTAAGTCTATCTACCACGAAAGGAAAACTGCGAAGCAGTGCGGCGGACCTTCACTGACGACACGACCGCTATTATGACCCCATTATGACCCCGGAAACCTGCGGTTACGACCGTGATTCTGCCGCTACCATGAGTACTTATATACATCATATTTTTCACGCCCTGCCTAATTCCACCTCCCTACCAACACTCAGCCATTATCCATATCATCATCATCAACACACGGTCTTAATCTTACAGGTCTTTCTATCATCATGAACAAGAGCAATATGATGGGGAACAACATGATCAACTGCAGACGCGCTAGCGTCGAGGAAGCTAAAGCTAAATGCGTTGAAGAAATGGAAACTCTCACTCTCATTCTTGGCAACCCTCAACAGAATTCAACTAGTCGTAAAGACTCATCATGGCTCCGTTTGAAATTGAAATTGTGTGCCAAAACTGCGAGTCTCGTTTCACTCGTTTTGATATTATTTGTTGCAACAAAAGGTGAAGGACTATTGTTTCTCTATGATCGATCTTCTCCTCCTAATACTACTCCTATCTCTTCCGCTATATCGTCCAAAGAAGAGCTGAAGGTTCATAGTCTCATGAAGATGTGTGTTGGAGAGGAAGTTGCTCCAATTCCAAGCAGGTTTCAAAACGTCTATTCAAAAATACCGCCTGAAATGGGGAGAGCCGTTGGGTGCGGAATAGACTATTTCCGAAGTGAATCAGAATGGATTGAGAAACAGCAAGAGACTAGTTGTTCCCCAACTGTTGACGTGTATGCTTGGCTTGTGGACAAAGTTAATTGTTTTGGGGAAGGGTATTCGCTGATGACGGCATATGGGGAGCTGATCCATCTCCTTCGAGACAAGGCACTGCTCCATCCTAATGGGACATATATTGACGATGACTTTGATACTTGGATTACACGTCCTACACTCCAAATGATCCTAAATCTGGAACCATACCTGTGGAGTAATTTTGGCTGGTCGATACGACTCTTTTATAGTTGCGACAAAAGCGTTGTTTTTGCCCAGCTCATGCCTGTTTGTGGCCATAAATACCAGAAGCAAATGTCCAAAGTTAATGCACAGTATCCTGCAATAGAGCTATACATTCTGCAAAAGGTATATCGGAATGGCGAAGGGTGGCGGCTCCGAGATAATTGGGGTGGGAACTCCTTTCCGCTTTCTTGGCTTGTACCAGCTAGGAATTATCAATATGGCACGATGAACTTGCAGATACCAGCGCAATCCGAAAAGATATTGGATTGCTTGTACGGAAACTGGCACGTTTTCTCCAAGGGTCACTCCAGAATCAGTCTAGAATGTAAGAACAGAATCAAGGCGGGTAGACATTGATCGAAAGTTCAGATACATGCTGCTGCTGCTGCTGCTGCTGGCACCGAAGATCAAGCTTCTTGAAACAAAGAGATGAAGGAGCATTCAATCACCATAGTAACAACTTACTAGTGAGTAGTTGGTTTCGTATTCTTGCCTTGCCACACTGAGTTATCGTCGAAGCACCAAAGACCCCTCATCATTTGTAGAATTGGCTGTGGAAATGGCCGTGATTCCAAGGATATGGAAAGCCAGTCATCTTTTCTATCTTTACAGATGTGATGATAGAGTATGATGTAAGAAGAAGAGGTGCTCTTATTTTATGTAATCGGGGTGTGTAACGTCTTCGGGGATAAAGCATAAAGCATCATAATTCCATCTCCCACATTTTTTTGTACCGTTTCCTCCGTTGTAGGACCCACCCCCTTTTTTATCTCCCAAACCACAAACTCACAAAATGTTATCACCATGAGTCCTCCACGGATAATGTTCGACGACGGCAGTCGCATCATGGAAGACGCAGCTGCCTCCAATGAAGATGACAATGCTGCTTATCAATCCTCGACGCCATCAGAACGCGGCAATATCTCAATAGAAGAATATTATGAAATCGATCGCGTAGCTAAGGATGTTGTAGAAAAGTTGGACTGGTCGTCAAATACATCACGCGGTCGACTGTTATTGACAGCAAACGCTGAAGTCTCTTCATCAGAATTAAGTAATAGTGATGAAGATGGATTTCTATGTCGTGTGGCACTTCAATTTCCAGACGAGCTACTCTCTGATGCATCTCAGGTTTCATGGCTGATGGAGATAGCCATCATGTCGGCTTACAAATCAAAACTCATTTCTCAACATGACGCAACAGCCGCTTTTTCTACTTCCATGAATAACCATTTGCAGCAATATCCATTGGTATTCATACTTGGCGACACCACCTACGGATCATGCTGTCCGGATGAAGTCTCTGCAAATCATTTAAATGCACATGTTATAGTTCACTATGGATATGCCTGCTTGGCCCCAACCGAAAGTATTCCGGTAGTTTATTCTTTTGGTACATCAAAAAATGACTGGAAAGAGTGTGTTGATTTGGTTTGTTGTGAGATTGATAAAGAAAGAAAGCAAGAGGAAGAAGCTGTAGAGAAATCACTTGAAGAGAAACTGAGCTTGGCAGATGACGGCGCAGATTCCATGAAAAAGACAAAACTGCTATTGCTGTACGAAGTAAAGTATCATAATTGTATTGAAGACTTGAAACTTGCTTTGGAACAAGCTGGAAACGTGCATGTGGTTCTTGGTACGATACCCAAGCAGCAACTGAGTGTTGGTAGAAATGAGTTATCAGAAGGGAAACGTTCTGCCAGTTATTGTTGTGGCGGTGGTGAAGGTGTAGAGACCAATTGCTGCAATGATGACAAGCCCAAGTCGATGAATTGCTGCAATATCGATGCTCCCAAGAATCATTGTAACGGAGGGGATTGTTGTATGCCAGCACAACATCAATTCACGCCGTTAGAAAATGAGCAAACAGAGCGGTTTTACATCCCACGAACGATTGGCGGTCTCGAAATACCCACTGACTTGGAGCTCTCTGATTATACTATGCTATATATTGGCGATGATATCGATATTGACTCCATCAATAGCAACTCACGCACAAGACTTCTTCATATTCTTCTCCGATGCCAAGCTCCAGATGGCACACAATCTCTCTGGACGTATTCACCGTTGAATCATCATCTCAATACAGACATTCTCAATTCTCCACTCTCCGCGACAAACGATACAGCTGTATCGTCTGCACTTTCACGGACACTTCGGAGGAGATATTTCTTGATACAAAAAGTAAAACTTGCAACAACAATTGCCATCCTCATTGGGAGCACCTCAACGTCCTACTCGTTTCGACGAATGTTAGCACGTACGAGACGCCGTATCCAATCTACTGGACGCACTGCGTACACATTTGCGGTTGGTAAACTAGCGTCTGCTTCTTCCAAATTGGCCAACTTTGCTGAAATTGATTGTTTTGTTCTGATTGCGTGTGGAGAAAGTATTGTAAAATTTTGGAAAATGGAAAGGGATGAGATGCTCGTACCAGTCTTAACGCCCATGGAATTGGATGTGGCTCTTGGGTATAGAGAGTGGGATGGGAGATATTCTTGTGATTTTGGAGACTTGATTCGTTGGGACGAAGATGATGGGATAGCTGAAGATGATCTTGATAGTTGTCATTTACATGCCTTGGACCAAACGACCAATTATAACGCCGCTGGTGGCGACGATGAAAGCAGCAGCAGTAGTGAAGATCAGCCATTCTTCTCCATGATATCTGGAAAGTATGAGCAACCACGAGCAGCCGCATCGAATGATTCTATTCTACAGTCTTTGCCAGGTAAAGGTCAAATGATAGAGTACAGTAGTGAGGCGGCAGAGTTCCTCAAGAAGAGAGAATACCAGGGATTGGAAGCCAATGTGGGTCAAACGAAGGCAAAAGTAGCTGTTTTGGGACAAGTTGGAATAGCTTCTGACTATGGAGAGAATCGTAACTAAATGCTTTAATATTAATGTGAAGATTCAACTTTCAAAAGCTTTTCATGCCATATTTGAAAGCTCCAAAGATACCGACCGTCTCTCATTTTACCTAACCATTGAATTGGCTGCCCGTTCAACACTTGACTGCATCCTATTTTTGTGAAGCCTAAATCCAGTGAATAAGTGCTTGCGTCGAAAAGATTTTGATAAAACTCAAACGTGTACACAGTCTCACAATCGAAGGAGTAGTCTCTACATCTGGCAGGATTAGATAGTATTCTTTTTCTTCTCGCCACAGGCATGTTTCCGTTCTGAAACAGTCCACCAAGTACTGAGCAGTCCTCTACAAGGTTTTTGCAAGCTATATTAGGTTCATTCCCTGGCATGTCTCCTCTTATAACTTGCGAGCTCCCTGACAGTAATGCTTCTACGTATGGCTGCTCTGTATGGACCACAATATTTGCACCAGGAGACACTCTACCAATAAAGTTCGTCGCAGTTTTCAATACCCAGGGATGAGGAAGGTTCTTCAGCGGTCTAGTAAATTCATGACCGGTGAACACATCGGCAACACTGACTTTTTCTTTGAACTGCCCTTGTATTACTGACTGAAAGATTCTCTTTCTGCCGGAGAAGTATTCCTCATCTCCTTTGGGATCGTCGCTGTTTGCTCCCTTCAACCTTATCAAACACGTGCCAATAAATAAATCAGACTCAAACTTGAAGGGCACCCCAATGGGACACGAACCCAAGCCATACTTTGGTACCTTGTGACTTGAACAGACTGGTGTGTTCAGGCAAACAAACAGCGGTCTGTGAGGCCATTCTTCAACTTCCGGGAGCGAGTAAGCCTCACGCGCATATAAGATTGGCTTGCTCATCACTCTCAGTGATTTTCGGTTGATCAATGAGCTCATTGACTTGGATAGCATCGATGCAATCATTGATGGTCTCTTCACACAGCTCTTTTCAGTTTCTATTATACTCCCGCCAATATCTTCCGCGGTTGCCAATGTCTCTGTTTCTATCGTGCTGATGGGGGCAAAGCGGTTGCTGTCGACATCGCTCCAGATAGTTAGGCACCTCATGCCACAAATCGTAGATGCAATCAAAATAGATATTGGAAGCAAGCTAAAACCAACCCACCACCATCCACTCATGCCTGGTATAAACTGATGAACTACCGACACAGACAAGATGTTAAGATACAACAAGATAATAATCCACATCATTGACATTTGATTTGATACAAGTGATAAAACTTGCTGATGCATCATCTCCATTTTTCCTTGAGCAGCATTCAATTCTGTAACGGTCTCTTGCAGCACATGATTTACACCCTCTAATCTCATTTGCAGTGCAACCGTGTTGGTACTTCCAACTGCCCTCACACTACTGCCAAATTTTCCATTGATTAGTGAAAAGCCTTCGATGAGATGAATTTGTTCCGAATTGTTCACATCAACACCATCTATTAATTCATCTACCATTCTGAAATACAACGTGCGAGTTTCTCCTACGCGAATAGTCTTATTTGGGTCGGCCACATGGCACAAGAATCCATATGATATCAGCTCATTCAATCTCTGAACAGCACTTGTCTCGGTCTCGTAGTTTTTCATTGCAAATTCGATGGCATGAGATGCCTTAAAGCAGTGTCGATATTGTTTGAAGCGCCACATCCGATCTTTCGTGTGAATTCTCATTGCATCGCGTAGTCTGTGGGCAAGTTTTTGGGCATCGGCGTAGGTGAGAGAAGGAGGAGTGGTGGAAGCTTTAGGTGGTCTCCTCGTCGCTGCCGACCTGTCTACTTCCACTGCCTGGCTAGTGGCTGCGTTGCTGACGTCGGTGTCATTGCTACAACAAGAAGAAGAAGACTGATGTGGTATCGCCATCGGGATAGGTGTTAGTAATAACTCCCTTTATCGGGAAGTGACAGTAGCTACTGGCAGCGCCTATTACGGCTTATGTTTTGTTGTGTAGTGTTGTACGATAGTATGGTCGTGAGTCGTGAGTCGTGAGTGCGTGAGATTCATGATGAGGCAGGTATTAGTTCGGCTCGGCCGGATTATTTGCACACCATTAAGAAGAAAAAGAGACATCTAAAAAAAATAATAACCATAATATCATAAATAACTTTGACCTACACAATAATAATATTATGAAGAACGACGATACCACAGCAGCAGCTAAATTTGAAGACTTGGAAGATGACACAGTCTCCGAGGCATTATCACATTTCAACTTGGCTGAATTAGATATCATCCGCCAGGCATCAAAATCTTTGGGAAAAGTTTGCAATGGTTAGTGCAAATATTTGGGAAAAGGTTGCAATGCTTACAACTAACTACTCTAATACTGTGTTGAAAAAAAAAACATCTTTTATTTTCTACCCATTTCCCCTATCAGATCGGAAGGAATTCATTCATAGCAAATTCGTCAAAGGTGCATCGGTAGAAATTGTTGGGCTCACATCGGAGCGTGGGCAGCAAATCAATGGTCGACTAGCGGTGATTACCGGACCTATCAATAATGGAAGGTACCCTCTCAAAATTCAGCACTTGACCGGGGAAATGGAAAGAGTAAGTTTGAAAGCACAAAATATCAACCCTTTCCTCAAGCCAGAGCAGGAGGCCAAAGAAAAGTCACGTCTTGATTTTATCAATTATTCAAGTGATGCCAAAGTCAGGGAGGGACATGGAAGGCTCTTGGATCAAGTTTTGATGACATTGCGTTTTGCAGTCAACATGATGAATGGATGCTCATTTTACGACGGCGACTGGGAAACTTTCATGAGATTGCCAAGATCTCATCAAAGTGTCATGATGTGCAACACTCAAGTGTTTAGTCTGTACAGAGTCAAGCCATCGACAGCGGGTTACAGACTCTCAGGTGATCAATCAATCCTTGACAGCACTGTCCAGTCTCTATTCGATTTCGAAGAAAACGCAATCGGATACTTTGGTAAGATGGCAGCATACGAAAAGGATGGGAGGGGTGGCAAACTCATCATTAGAAATTTTGTCCGGGCGATGGAATCATGGGATACGGAAAGGATCTTTGGTGAGTTTTGGATTGCGCGGATATGCAAATCTGGGACAGTCGTTGTGCAAAAGAAGGGTCCAGACTTTGGTGAGCCAGAGTTGGGGGATGTTTACTTGGTGAAGGGTATTGGATCTCAAGTTGGTGAGCAGGTGCCTCCGTCACAGTTGCCTATTTTAACACGGACCACATTCTTGCCTCTGTACGATATGTTGGTGTATGATGGCTTGATGATCATGGACTATAGGTATCAGATGACTCCTGCGTTGAAGAAAAGAATTGATGCACACGTTGAAAAGGCAGTGAGAGAAGAGACCTTGATTTACTGCGGCGAGAGCGCAAGGAAAGGACTTTGGAATGAAGAACCTCCAGAATATGCCAAGTCAAAGGGTGCAGGTCAAAAGAGAGATGAGGAGGACAATGACATTTTATACGAGCCAACACCAGCACAACTCCTTTTGGCCGAGAAAATTATTGCTTTTGCCAAATCTCACGGTTACAAGGGACGACAAGCAGGAATGCCGCCACAAACAGGAATGCCACTGCTAATTGTAAGAAAGATTGGGTTTTCAAACGAAGACAATCCAAATAAGATAGTTGGTTTGAACTGGATGTATCAGGATCGAGGAACCTACGACATGGACATGTTTTTCTTTCGTAAGTGGCCAGGATACACTTTGGACGAATTGCTGCCTGAATTACTCAAGAAGCTGCGCAAGATGGGCGAAGTTCCAGGCCTGTTTTGGATCTGTGAAAAATCTCTTGTGAAGCCTTTGAAAGATACATTGAAGGCGGCCGGTGACAAACTTGGATTCAATGAAACACTTACAGTTGAATGGTATCCCCCACCTTCTGCTGAAGAAGAAGCTTACCATAGCATGTAAAGAAACTTGCCACATCATATTTGAAATTTGTCCTTCTTCGACTTTCCTGTCTCAGTGTGGATGATTGTTTACCAATATCGCTTCGCCACGTACGGGGTCAAATCCTGACTGTACTGTCATTAACTTCGTCACCTGTCTGTCACAAAAATGAACACGTTGACACCTGACACGCTCGCACCAAATAAACCAAAGCAAGCAACGAAGACAAAGCATAACACAACTTCATACGGAAGATGGTGATTTGATATCGGTCTACTCCTCTACAGAAAAGCAACCATTCAGTACATCCTAACTAACGTTACTCTTACCACGACGACACAATGATAACCGCTACTAGCACCAGAAATCTCATCTTGCTGGCAGCTGTGCTAGCAGGCACATCAAATGCCTTCAGCCCACCATTAACACATGTTCGTCCAACCAGTAGCACTTCGTCGTCATCTCTATACATGACCAACCCTGAACCACTCGCCACCGAAGGAGATTGGTCAGCCTACCTCGATTCAGAAACGACGGGGTACATTTATTACTTCAACGGAGTTACAGGCGAATCGACATGGGAGCCCCCAACTGATACCTTCCCCGCGTTAAATGCCGATGATGCCATGAAGGAACAACGGAGGAAGGAACGGAGAGAGAAACGAGCAGAGAGAGGTGGTGGTGTATTAAGTGGTTTTTTCAAAGGTGGTGGTGACAAGGGGTCTACATCAACAACTGTGGAACAGCTGCAAGAGTTGGAAAATATGGCAAGCAATACTCAATTTCTATCGGAGCTCGATTCAGTTATCGCTGAGGCGGAAGAGGCCATTGCAATTGCAGACAAGATCGAGAAGGCCCCGCCTCAGAATAAGGGTGGATTCTTCTCTACTCTTCGAGGGTTTGTTTCGGGAGAGGAGGCAGTGGAAGAGGTGGAAACACTGATTGCCGATGCAGAGGAACGGACTGCGAATATCTTTGAAGGTATCGGTTTTGGGACAGCAAAGAAGGCTGAACCCAAGAAGGCAGCAACTACTTCTGCTGCTGTTGAAAAAAGGGAATCGCCACCACCGCAACAGGAAGAACAAAATGTATGGGTCGAAGGTCTCAAAAACTTATTTACCAGGACGTTCGGGAAACCTCCCACAACCACCACGAGTAACGAAGCAAAGAAGGTAGTGGCCGTTGAAGAAACAATTCCTACAAAGACACAAAAAGCAGATGTGTCCGATTCTGACTTCTTGGATGTTATTTGGGGTGCAGAGACATCAGCTCGACCGACATTGAACATTGCTGAAATGATGAAGGCATTCCAAGTTCAAACGACGACTGCCGATGATAAGGTTGTTAAGGTGGATGATACAGATAAATTCAAAACGGTGGAATTGGAAGCTGCACTACAAGTCAAGCCACACCCCGAAAAAGTATCATGGGGTGGCGAGGATTACGGCTTTTCGGTAGGGCGGACGTTTGGTGTCTTTGACGGTGTGTCTGGAGCCGAGAAAGAAAAGGGTAAGCAGTTATATTCCAAATTTTTATCGGAAAGTATGAAAAAGAAGATTGGGAAGGATGGTTTGAGTATTAAGGAAATTACAGATTATATGACAGAAGCGAAGGTGATGGCGGATGAGATGGCTACTGGAGCAACTACTGCGGTGGTTGCGTCTATTGGGGAAGACAATGTATTGCGAGCATTAAATTTGGGAGATTCTGTATGCCTCGTCTTGAGGGATGGTGCCGTGGCAGCACGGACGCGAGAAATTATCCACTTCTTCGATTGTCCATATCAGCTTGGGGATGACAGTCCAGATCGACCCAAAGATGGAACTACTCTCCAAGCAGAGATTTTCCCAGGTGATATCATTGTGGCTGGTTCCGATGGTGTATTTGACAATCTTAGTGATGCCGACGTATGTGATATCGTAGGATCGTTCGGACCCAGGGCGAAGGCGGCACAAATTGCAAAGAAAATTGTGGACAAGTCGCGGGTTGTATCGCTAGATACAAATGCTGTCACTCCCTATTCGACGGTAGCGAGGGGAAGATCAGGGTATGATCAGTACAAATCGGGAAGAGGTGGAAAGGTCGACGATATTAGTTGCATTGTCGTTAAAGCATCTTAGGATTATATAAATGATCTAGCAACACTTGCTAAGGATCTTTGAGTAAAGCAATGTACACTTCGTTTTTCAATCATTCTCATATGCTGTATATTCAATTCCTCTTTGTTGTTCTGCGTGTTTCGTTATGTATAAAAATATGTTCTCAGCATCAAAAAATCATGTATGTTGGTCGATGACATCGTGATCAAAACGAAAATGATCGCTTCCGCTTATTCAGCGGGAAGGGGCGAGTACTTTTTGAAGAAATGGTGTTTGTCGATGAGAGGAAAACGTCGTCACTGTTCACACTGAGTTCGCTTCGTGCGAGTAGATCAGATGCTGTTGGCCTTTTGGAAGGGTCGGGATGCATCATCTGCTTTATGATGAGGTATAAAGTTGGGTTGATATCCAAAGGTTTGGACAGCTTGCCATCGCGTAGGTCTTGCCAATCTTGACCACAATGTGGCAGAGGACAGCCAACGCAAGTTTCATACAAAGTAATTCCTAACGAGAAAATATCACACTTGGTGAGATCTTCGGGTGTGCCCTCCAACAAATCTCTCGGCATGTAACGCGAGTCGCCTTCTTCCACATCCATTGCCTTGCCTGTCTTTGCATTGATCTCATCTCGCAACGTTGCAGTTCCAAAATCTCCCAGCTTAAACATGTTATCTTTCACGAAGATGTTCTCAGGTTTGATATCAAGATGAACGCAGCCTTGTTCATGCACCAACTGGAGCGCAAGGAGTACTTCTCGAAGGATCTTGAATTGACGGCCGAAATCCATCCGCTTATCCGAATTCATTTCATCACGAAGGGTAGATTTACACAACTCCGTTTGGATGTAAAGATTTCCATCGTCTTCTAACCACGCTTGATGATATCGGACAATATGAAACGTTCGGAAATCTGACTGGTTGCACAAAGCAGCCAACGCGAACACTTCCCTGAGCATTCTATTCAAAGCATTAGAATTCCAGTACCTGCTTCCGCGAAGGATCATCTGAGGCGATAATTCATCGTTATTCGGACTTGTCCTACTCTGAGCCTTGCGGCGTCTTGCAGATGTAGGAACAACGTCTCTACGTGGCGTTGGAGGTACAAGAATTGTTTTATCGTTCTTTCCACCGTAAAAAGAATTTGCGCTCCTTTTGGCAACGTATCCATCAGGTGAGATTGACTTTACTGCATACATGCACCCGTCGAGACGTGACAAGCATGCACATACTGCTCCGAAAGAACCTGATCCGAGGAACTGAATTTCTTCAAAGTCGTCAAGGTATCTACTCCGCGTACTGGACAGACAAACGCGTTTGCTGCTGATATTGCTGCCACTCGTTTGTTGTGTCATTTCGTGATCATTTGCATCTTGCACGCCATCATTTGATTTGCGCTTTTTTACTGGACTCTTGGTATTACCTACCACCTTGTTTGTCATGACACTGGCACCACGAGGATTCAAAATTGACGGACCTACTTTTGTTGGAGAAAGACGAGCTCGCTTTGTCTTCGTCTTCTGGTGAGTTGGAGAATTGTGCCTAACACCAACGGCAGGAAGCAATACTCCTGGGATTTCATTTCCAGGAAAGGGTTCGTTAGAGGAGGACATTGAAGGTTGGGGGTTCAAATATTGTTCTGGCACCGGTGAAAAGGGATTGATGTTGACGCTGCCACTCCAATGAGGTGACCTGTGATAGCGTTTGGCCGGAACGCTCTGCGGGCGACTTGGATAAAGATAAGCTTCTGCCTCCCCCTCATCATCATCGTTGTCGTATAAACAAGTCGGTGTCAATGTAAATTCATCTCCTTCTGTTCCTTGGTCTTCTTTCCTATGAGAAAAGACAGTGATGGATGTTGATAGCAGAGGCGAAGAAGACTCACGTGGCCGAGGATCGGCCATGGCAGGTTCCAAAATTGTCGATGAAAAAAACGAATCAGTCTGATCAGGTGGCTGCTCAGACAATGGCCCCAAATCATTGCATTGTGGATCGCTTTGACGACGGTTCAACCTTGGAGCAAGACCGACCTTGTGTAGTGATTCAGTACGTAAAAATGGAGTATGATCAGGAATGAGATCCGAGAAGGCAATTGATTTATGTTGTTGACCCCTACTAGACCGCTTCAAGTTGTTATTGCACAAGAGAGAGCTGGTTTTGTTTCGTAAATTTTCATGATGTCGTCGCTTGTTAGTTGAGAAGTATTCACTATCAAAAATAGAAGAGCTCAGTGAAGGAGGCGACCGTATCGTGCCATCCTTTTTCAATTTGCCACACTTTCCTGCGTCTTGAGGAGAGTGCACCATGGCTGCTATTATTGATATAATCCATTTGTACGGTTGCAGAATTTGTATAAAGAAGGGCATTAGTTATAGATGCTGGGCTAGCTATAAGCGTGTACGCTCATGATACATGTCTTCTGCAGGACTGAAATGAGGTGACGGCACTTACCTCTGCCCTCGCCTCGCAAGATTAAATTACCAGAGAATCCACTGACACGCTGCGGTCAGTGCAGAAGGGAAACAAGTCAGTATTCACTTTAAACTAACACCGCTCGATTTAGCTATTAGCGCATATCACGTGCACTCTATGTGCCAAAAAATTCCGAGAGAGTACAACGGAACGCGGCTCAACACCACTGACACCCAGGAAAAATTATTATCGACCCCCAGCGTTACTGTGAATGTTAGTTGTCGTATATCATCGCTGTAGAATTAAGCACACATGAGACTCCGATAACGCTACTGCTGAAGTAAACGTTCTCTGCTGGATGGCTGCTTCTGTTTTAGTTTTTGCATTGGCGACAGGGTGCCAAGTGCCGAAGCAAGAGAGAGAAAGCAAGAAGTGCATCTGGCATCTGCGTGAGAATGTCTCTAGAAAGTCTCGTTCAAAAAAAATGACGTTACAATTGGGAGTGCAAGACTATTAATTCCAACATAGAAAAGGTATTGATTAATCGGGACTAAAAATTCGGCGCGATCGCTTGAGCATAATCTATCTACGTATGTATTGTTGTTGGTACCCACACACTATCCTACACTATCCTACACTAACATACATAACGCAGACCCATCTCTATCATCACTGCAAACTCTCATGAGAAGATAATCATGCCCTTATACAGACACAGAGTAACAGCAGCTGCTGTGTTGATGGTGGTACTCGCTTTGGCGGCAACACCTATCACCTCATCGGCCCTCGTTTCCTTTTTCGATCAACCTCACAGGCGCTCATCGTTCATCACGAAAGTTGTGGGCTTGGTCATGCAACCAGATTCTTTAGTTGCGTTTATTTCGGATACCAAAATTGGAACGAATTCTCACAGCCTTTCGTCGCCATCTGCATCTATGAGTGATGATAGTAGCATTGTCGAGAAAAGGACTGTTGTGTATCAACCACTGTCAGTTACAGTGTGTGGCGTTGAAGTTCCCGTGGCAGCATGGCATCCTCCCCTCAAAGATTCGACAACAACAATAATAACGCGACCATTAGAGTCTTACCAGCATCGAATATCCGTCCAAAAGATTGGTAAAAATCTAGCCGGCTGGAACTTCATTCCAACGTTTGCTAATCGCAACTTTGCACTTCGTCCTAGTGTCCAGAATAGCAATGTTGATGTTGTCACAACTGAGCAGGAACAATTTCCTTCATCCACCCCATTACCAGTAATAATCTTGGCACACGGCTATTTGGGCTCGAGGTTTGATTTATATCATCTTGCTGAACAATTGGCATCGAAGGGTTTTCTTGTCTTTGCTCCGGAGTATCCCGAGAGTTTGGCCGACTCATTCGATGCTACAATCAAAGACACAAACACCGGTGAAATACAAAATATTATTGATAGAGATATGATTACAAATGAATTGATACTAACACTGCAACAAACATGGAAGGTGACACCGACGTCATTTGGTATAGTGGGTCATTCATTAGGATGTGGTACGGCAGAGAGAAGTGGAGATGATAGCTGGACTCGAGTTTGTTTGGCAGGATTTCCATCGAGTAGAAGCAATGGCTCTAGATGCCTATTCATAGGTTCGACGAATGATGGTGCAGTGTCGGTAAATCGTGCATTAAGTGTGTTGAGAGAATGTAATTATGTCAACTTGGACGAGGATATGATACGATCGATAATTGCCGAGAAGCAGCAGTTGCCTACCATACCATCAAAAGCAGCACTAATATTCTCCGGGGTCGATGCACCAAACCACATATCTTTCCTGTCAGAAGAGACTAATAATGCCATGGTTGATTTCTTATCACCCTTACTGCCACTGGCACGAGCAATTCGGATACCTGTTCTAGACTTTGACAAGTATCAATTATCGCGAGATTCGAGGGCTTGTGGCGATGTGGTCATTCCTTTGGTCATTGGATACCTGAAGCAAAACATGAAGGTTTAGCTTAGTAACGATTACATTTTACTACGGTATGTATATATCAATGTTGCAAGCACCGAACGCGTAATTCACAGTGGGAACTCGATCCAAGTCCAAGTGTGTCTATTCAAATTGATCGTCACGCAAGAGATCACGAGGAAGGATTTGTGCCCCCGACTTCTTTGTTCTCCTCTTTGTAGAAAATCCAAAGGGATAGAATGCCTCGTTCCGAAGCCTCTCCTCGCTCTTTGCTCGACCCTCGACGAGGCGTAGCTTTTCGAAGAAGATACTGTTTGTTGGAATGTGAGAAAATGAGGTAAAATACGTGAATGCAACAAACGCCAAACTTCGAGCCTTCTCGTCACTTACTATGCCTTTCCGTAGAGCTTGTTCGCCCGCTGAGATTGATCGATTCCTTCGAGGAACGACTTCAGCATGACATAGCTTTCGCTATGTTCCATCGCATCTTCCAAGAAGATCTTCCTATTCACGCCGTCCAACAGGAGGAATTGTTTGATCTTTTCCGCGACTTCTGGACAGCTGTCGTATATGTCGTCTTCGTCATCGTCAAGATTTACGGAGTGGATGAAAGCAATGAGCTCTTTCGCTTCTTCTTTGTTCCGTTTCGCTTTAGTCAATGGCGCTGGCTTAGACGCAATCGGCTGAGGCTGTGGCTGTGGCAGCTGTTGCTGCAACTGTTGTGGTAGTTGTGGCTGTTTCTGAGACTGCATATGAGAAAAAGGAACAATGCTAGCCAGATAGTGCTCAAAGGCATTGTCAGTCCCCATTCGCTCGGCTGCATTCGCCCAAGATTGCTCCAAATAATTGTTACTCTGAGCAGCCGGTGCCGCCGTCACCGGCTGCGTAGCATTGTCACTAGTCTTTGTTTTTTTAGCAGAAGACGGTGCTGCTCCGGGGCTGTCCAAAAACGGATGGGAATAGCCGGCAGCGTGTGCCAGAGCTGCCGCTTGAGTGGCAGAGTTGAAGTACACGGCCGTTGGCAATTCCGTCTTTTTCACGGGTGGCGAGATCATCTGCTTCCGCTTGAGGGTGGATGTTGGACTATCGAGAGAGCTCAAAGAAGCTGGTGAAAGTGGAGTTATCTCGTTGAACATGGTAGGCAAGATCGATGTTGCAATGCAGGCGATGAAGAAAAATGAATTTGGGACGAGGAGAACGAAGGGGAGCCCCCTTCTCTTATTGCATGCCGCCCCTTCCCGCCATCATCGCAAGCCCCACAACCCACAAACATCAACTCATCAGCTAAAAAATGATATGATAATAATGATGGCGCATCTCTCCCCTCTCTTCTTGTTTCTTACCTCAAGAAGCTCTTCCATAATTGGCCGGCATCAATCGAGTATCGGCTTGGCGGCGGGTCATCTGAAGATGATGTCCTCGTCAAGTAATAGCAGCTTTCAAAAGGCAACCAACCAGCATAAACCATCTCCTTTGGCCGGTCTGCCGATATCTCCAACAATTCCAAACAGTGGAAAACCGATCATCATACTTCGCTATATGTACGAAGGCGGAGCTGTCAGCCAAGGACGTCTATGCAACCTCCTGCCTCCTTCAAATAATGATGATGATATCGCTATTGTCACAGCAAAACAAATTGTACAAACACTGAGCGAAGATGGTGTTGATTTTGATACATTCTACGCATGTGCGTATGAATCAGAAGAGAGCAGTGGGGGATGGATGCCTTTAGAGTCTGCTCCTCGATATACCAACCCATTTTCAAGGAGTGGTGATGATAGTGACGAGAATAAAGTTGTTACTTTCAAAGTTCCATCACCAGAGGACGACAAAGTTGCTCGAAGAATTGATATCAAATTGTTTCGAAGACCGAAAATGCCAGAGCTGAGAGAAACAATAGAAACAATAGACTCGTTAGATATAGACAAAATAGTATCGGACCAAGAATCAGCAATTGAGCACACATCCGATGCGCTCATGGCAATATCATCTGCTGTACCAGGTGGAAAACTTGCGATAGATGGATACTTTGGCATTGGCATTATTGCCCCCAAAACTGAACAAAACGTAGGGACGCTATGGCGAAGTGCATATCAGCTAGGTGCATCTGTATTATACACAATTGGAGGACGTTACAAATCAAGTTCCACAGACACCTTAAATGTGCCTGCTAGAATACCTCTAATAGAACTTGATGATTGGAATTCATTTGCAGAATGGGCAGCACCCAAAGCGGCAGTGTGGGTGGCAATAGAGATGGGAGGTACACCACTGAGTCAGTTCAAGCACCCTCGCAATGCAATCTATATTTTGGGCTCAGAAGATCACGGCATTCCAAAAAATGTCTTGCGCGGTTGTCGTGAAGTGGTATCGTTGGAAAGCGAGCAATATGGTTCATACAACGTGGCTGTCGCTGGGAGTCTGGTTATGTACGACCGGATGATGAAGCAGAAACATGCACAGAAGAAGGATGTGTGCGAAGCGAGCTGAGTGACAAGATAATCAGGCGATCGTAATAAGACTAAATGTTAGTCATCATCTCATAGGTTGAGCCCCGATCTATCAATAATCGCCTACCATCAAGCTACATAACGAAGATTTGATGCAGCTTCCATGCGCTGAATCGCATCATATTTAGTCATCATCGTCTTCATCGTCGTAGCTAGGCTGCAGCCTGGAGTAATTCCACAAGGTGACCATAATAGATGCAGTAACCAAAAGAATGAGCGGGCCGAATAGAGCGTCCACCAGCCTGTCGATACCTTTGTGAGCTGCGCTTGTTAGCCAAAAGTCTCCCACTATTCTGCCAATTGTCCCTGCCTCCGTCGAAAGGAGGCCAGCATTTAGTATTCCGACACGCAGTGACTTAGGTATCACCTTCGACAGGAGTCCCATAGTAGGACCTTCTAACGCGTTACATGTAATAAAGATGATGAGGCTGAAAAAAATGAAGCTCGTTTCTGCTCCTGAAGTCATGAAACCTGCAATACCCACAACCATCATGACAAGCATGGCAAGAATGATCTCTCGATCATCAAATCTTCGGCTGACGTTTGCTACGATCCAATTGGCAGGAATCATCAGTGATGCGAGTATTGCCAAGTACGTTCCACAAGAGTGAACACCCCAATTAAAGTAAAAACGGCTAACTGTGGGCGTAGAAGAAGTCAAGCCCTCGAGAACAGCCTTCAGCAACACTAACAACAAAAGACAGACGAACAAAGGGATGCTCCCAAAGCTAACCGATCTTTTCAGCCGCTGAAGGTAACCGAGTGACTCTTCTTCTATATTGTCCATGGAAAACTTCGCGTGATTTGACTTTAACGGAGTCCTTTCGTCTGAGGTTTCAGCCTTCTCTCCTGTTGCAAAACTATGTTGAATCCTATCCGGCTCTTCAAAGAATAGAATATTGCCACAAAGATAAATGCACCACAACACAAACATGACGTAGCCTGGTGATGTTTCCACTGTCCACCATCTATCCGCATGACTCTTTCCTTCTGGAGCAACGTAGGACAAAAATGCAGCCAAGCCAGGACCGACTGCCATGCCAAGCGCAGACGCGGAAACAAAATCGGCCATGCCTGCTGTGCGCTCTTCAATATTGTAATAGTCTGCTATGTATCGTCTGTTTATCGTTCGTGCTGAGCCAAATCCAGTCATTAGCCTCCCAAGGAGAACCATTGTCAAGCTATTGCATGGTAGAGCAAAAGCGTAGATGAGATTACCGATAGCGCAACACGATGATGCAAAGATCAGAGCTCGTTTATATGAGTAACTTGACCACCACGAGTAGAGCACTGAAGAGAAAATGACAGCTGTGGGTGTCATTCCAATAATTAACCCAGCATGACCCTCATCGAAGCCCAAAAGCTTGGCATACAATCCCGATGTCGGCGTGGTAACATTGTAGTTGCACATGTATAAGGCAGAAGACGCCAAGTTCAAGAATTTAGAAAGCTGTGAGACCATTGGCGACGGTGGACCTCCATCAAGATCTCCTTCTACTGACTGTTTTCGTAGCATTTGCATATTTTTCATTGAACCAAATCTAGTTTCGACCTGCGATTGGTTGTTCTCATCACGAATATCACCTAACATTTCGTGTGCATAAACCATGCTATTATATCGGTTTTGGGATAGCCGCTTTCTTGTTATTTGAATGCGGTAGAGCATTGGTTCAAAAAATGAAGCTTCTGATGATTTGCTCTGCTTGCCTAATTTGTCGAAACCAAAGGATAGCGACCGAGGTCTTGATAGGGGTGAAAAGTCGTCTGTCTGAAAGGCTGACAAATTCATTAACGTGTCTGCGCCAATGAACGCTGTAGAATGGGCCACTCCTGTTCGAATTTGTCGCTGTTGCAAATCCTTCTCCCATATAGATAACTGCTTCAAGCTTTTTTCCAAGTTAAATTGAATTGCATTCCATCCCCCGAAAGTGCTGTGCTCGTTGCTGTTGCTACGAGTATCTCCTGCATCTGTGGCTATTAAAAACAGGCAGCGGACATTGGCATTCGATGAATAAACAGCAAATCTTGGTAGATACTGTGTTCTCAATCTTTGGTATCGATGTTGTTCGTCACCATAATGATAAACAGATGAAGCTTCCCACCTAGCTACTGCTTTGTCGTGCTTCTTGACAATCTTTGTGATAGCATCAACGTTCAACTCTACGAATTCCAATAGGAGTAATAACTTTGACCCAACACGATCAATGAATTGCATCCTCATAGCGTGAATTTGTTGCAACAAGTCACCGCTGACATTCAAATGCAGCTTAACATTTGCTGATAAGATTATAAACTGTTCACTCAATTCAGAGAGTTCAGATGCTACTTCGCCCATTGTTTGGAGCAAGAAGAGCAGCGCTTTCTGTATTTCATTATTGAGCTCTTGCTGAAACTCTTGGGATGTTTTGATGTCGGGTAGATTTTTCCACGATAAATCACGTATTGGAGATCCCACACTGCTCCCATCTGCAGCATACTCCAATTCAAACAGCGCGTAAATGAGTTGCTTTAGACGTATGTAATTGATGTAGCTGGTGGCCCACGGAGGGTGTTGGCTGTTCATAAACTTTTCGCCGAACAACATTTCTTTTAAGAATCTCTCTCTTATAGGGAAAGGGATCTACTTTCTATGCACCTATAATAACGCCGATAGTTCGTTGTAACATGCAACCACTTCTTCACATCATCACCTTCAGTCAAGGACTAATAGATAATATTATCGCCACGCCACGTACAGGATAGATAGATTCCTCTGGGACGTTTACCATAACACTATTGTAAGTACGTAGTAGATACAGAGTCTACGGTATTAGCCTGTAGACTTCTGTGAGATAGAGTGAGAGTAGGCGAGAGGACTGCGAGAGGAGAGAAGTCCATATGTTTCTCGTTGCAATGTCTCATAGCACTGGGATTGCTCTCATAAGTATTAGCCAGACAATAATACTCTTTTCTATTATAAACTGGTAAGACGTCTCTCCAATATTTCTTCCCTGACTTCTGCTTATAATTATGAACACTATAAATATTACTCATTCAAGCACATCACATACACCCTTCCCAGTCTCTCCAAATTCTCTAACCCTGACAGACCCTCTGGTCCGTGTCGCTTCGCCCCTGCTTTCGATAGCAGCATTCGTCGGGTATCCGATGCTAATGTAAGAGTCTCATCACTCAGATATTTCTTCAGCGTGTTGATTAAAAATTGAAGGTGGCTAGCGAATGCATCAGCCTTGGTAGGGCGAATTCGCGTGAGTTTGGCCTTGAGTTCAAGGCAAATGTTCTCAACGATTCCATCAGATGCAGTTTGAAGAGCAAGAAATAAGTAGGTGGGTCCATTTCCTTCTGCAGTGCGAACAGTAGCCTCTCTCAAGGCACGCTCAACTTGAGCTCGACAGCGCACAATAGCCAAGAGTGATGCAGCAAGGTAGGGAGGAAATGGTGTGACTTCATCGGCTCTCTTCTTTGCTGTTGACTCTGCCTCGGTAGAATCAATAAGACCAAGCTTTGCACAGTTTTCTACATTCCTCTTGACACTCTCCAAATAAACATCAAACATCTCACCTTCCAGTGTGGATACAACAGACGAGAGACTTTTCTCAAGGGTTTCAGACTGATCGTTGGTGAGGTAAGATACTTCTCGCACTACGTCACCAATGGTCGTATTGAGGGCGTCTGCACATTCAGCGACGACGCGCAAACGCGCTGCATCGCTCCTGTCTTTGACGTAGCTCGTGAGACCTTCACAACATTTGGTTACGACCAACACGCAACCCTTTTCGACTTCAGTGGCACATTCATCCGGACGAGTTAAATCGTCTGCTAATTTTTGCACGCATGCCAAGAGTGACGCACCATCAAAAGTGCCATTTCCGCTGGCATTCGTTGAGAGCTTACGAGAACATGCATCAAATGAATATATGCAAACGCGCCTTTCAATCATTACCACAGTATCACTGGCTACAGCAAAACACTTCTCCAAAGGGGATTTGTAATTCTTCTTCGATTCCGTTTTCTCGTCACTCATAGGTTTAAGTGAAATCATTGCGTCGTTTGCTTCTTGAATTGCCTCTGCGAGAACAGCCAGTTCTAATGCACATTTTGCGGTCTGTGTTGGAGGGAGAGGACTCTGAAGAATAGTCTTGAGGCGTTCCGCCGAGTTCCTTCCAAACGTGGCTCCAATCTTGTATGCAGATCCTTGATTGCTACATCCGAGTGCACAAAAAGCAGCATGTTCATGAAGACGCATCAAAGCCGGTCCTACCATAGCTTTGAATAACTCAAAAGCACTCCTGGTTGTCGCTTCCTTGTCGCTTTCACTCCCTGGGTTGCCCCCACTTCTTGACTTCCTTGCTATACGCCTTTTCTCTGCTTCGTGTGTTGCCAAACCGATTTGGAGCAAACGCGGTAGCCAGTTCTTTGCCAATTGAACAGCCTTGCAAGTTGCATCGACACGCGCATCAAGTACATCAATCTTCCAACGTTTGTCGCGGCTTCGTTGCGATGAAGAGTACTCAGAGGAGAGACCATCCGAGTTATTGCCACTACCCGAGTTCGATGAGCCGTCAGCTCCTTCTCCACGGAAGAATCGATCAACAGTAGCTTCTGTGCTGGAGATATTTTTTTCAACCAGAGATCTGAAGTGACTGATTTGTAACAAGAGGCATGCCATCGCCGGAGTGTAATCTCGAACGCAAATGACATGTCTATCTATTGAGAAGGTTCCTGGTTTCGTGGATCCTGCCCGAGGAGTATTCCCGTCACCATTTGTGGGTTTGTTAGTGTCGCCGTCGGCATCATCTCCATCCAACAAAGAAATCAATTCACTCAAGTCTCGAATAGCGTCCAACAAGCTGCTCGCAGATGAAGTTTCATCGGCCAGGATTAATTCCAAATCTGACCTAGCCTCTTTAGCTGATTCACTTGCTTTGGTTCGAACATACTGTAACAAGTCTACATCGCAATGATCCTTATCGATGACCAGTACCTTGCGATATGCTTTCACCACCGAAGCGAAATCAGCGTTCTCGATATGCTGCCTCATAAGACTCGGTACTTGCAATAATGGTGCAACACGTTGAAGTAATGAAAGGGCAGATTGTACCTTGCGAACCTGATTTGTATTATCAAGGAGAGGTTTGAAAGACTTCTTTGCTTGATCAGAGCAGGACTCGGCAATATCATCGAGTGCACGAAAACGTCTTTGTAACTTCTGCATTCCTTCATTACCAGCATTGCTATCAGTTGGGCCATCGGCAAAAATATCTATGCCCTCAGAGCACTTAATGAAAAGATCAAAATTATCACGCACTAGGTTCTGAAGCCTCTCTACTTGGTTGTCAGTTTTGCGGCTAAGGCGAGACGTACTGTCCATTAATTCCTTGTAAGTAGCATTACGATGGACCAACGTCAAGAAAAGTAAGGGGTCGAACTTAGGATCTGTAGGTAAGATGGATGCGCCTGCACTCTTTTTTGTCTCTGCAATGGCAAGGAGTGACTGTCGTTGAGTTTCCAGCCAATTCACCTGATCAACGCCAGCATCGGCGACGAGTGCTAGCTCTTCCTCGATTTCCTCTTCAATATCAGTTAAGGCCTGTTGAATTAAATCTTCACGATTTGCTTCAATTTCGCGTAAATCAAAGGCACGTGATTGACGGTTGGAATCGATGGCCGAACCTCTGATTCCGAGTGGATCACGTCCGAGGAGACGTTGTTTTTGTCCCTCCATACGTTTCTTCTCCTTCATTGCCCTCTCTCGCTGTCGTGTAAGTTGTTAAGTGGTGTGATTGAATAGTGTTAGATGTTTGGTCACGACGAAATCAAAGTTATGCACGAGAAGTGAAATAAATATACTCACCTCCTCCTCTAAAAAGATGGATGCGATTTCAGTAACAGATGCCATTTGCGTTTGAGACCATTGTGTAGGCTTGCCACCCGCAGAGATAACTTTGGCTCCACCTCCCAATCCAGTTACAATTTCCACCCCGCCGTCCATCTCACCATCAAATAGAAGTGACTTGGATTTTTTTCTTTTATGTGTCTGCTTACCAAATACTCCAAGCACTTCGTCATCATCATCATTGTCCACCGTAGCGGATGAAACTTGTGCAGATGATGTCTTTGTAACTGCTGCAATGGCTGCTTCGTTGCCAGCCTTCTTTTTTCCTCCACCACCACCACCTGCCGCCGCTGCAGACATATTCTCTTGAATTAACCTTCTGACCTCGGAACTAACACTTGGACAACTAGCCAACCAATTTTCAAACTCTGCCCGAGTCTCCCCCGCTGGTAAAAAGTCTTTAATATTGACAGGTTTGGGCGTTTCATAATCGGTATCGGTGTGACGCGCCAATATCAATGCACATAAATGACAAGCATCATCTTTGGACCCACCTCGTGATCCGCTCTCATTGTCGCCTTTGCCAATATGTATGTCCAAACGGAGGGTGCGCAATTGCGGCACGTTGAGAGCACACAGCGCCTGTCCGAACCCATTCAACTCTCCCGAGAACAGATTTTTGGAAGTAGTATTTGGTCTATCAAATTCAAGACATAGGTATCTCAATAAGGAAATAGCAGGACGTGCGCTCCGTTTTAATGAATCCTTGTGGTCTGTACTCGGACATCCCGCCGCACGTAACAACCCATACAAAGTCATATTGGCCAAATCTTCATCTTCCATAGCCGCAGGACTTTCGGATCCCAATAGGAGGAGGCCGTAGTCGTCATCGTAAAATTCCGGTGGGGGGCGTGCCGTCACGAAGTTGCGAAATTTGTTAAGACGACGGAGACGATCTTTGTGCTTTATGGAGGTTTTGGTTGGGTCGAGGTTTTTGAGAAGCACTTTAATTTCGATGGAGGTTCGGTCGGCATCCATGGTTGCTTCTTCTACAATATAATTAGGAGGAGTATTCTATGGGCATAATATCAAATGACAGCGGCATGCTGATACTGAGTGATGCTGGCAAACCACTTTCGTTGCTTTGTTGTGTTGTGTGTTATGCTGTTATTTTTGTTGCTGGAGTCACGGACGCATCAGTCGCGGAGTCACACCGACAGGGCCTACTGCCTATACTTACACTGGAACACAATGGTATTTGGTTACAATTACTTTATTAGGTCAAGAACTCGACGAGACTCATCCGCTAAAAAGAAGACAGCCACAGTCTCAATTGCCGATAGCAGCAATGCCGCCGTCGCCACCGGGGGGCGCAATGCCTCCGCCTCTGTCAGCAAGAAAGCCGCCTCATGGAACACAAAAGAACTGATGATGAGATTATGGGATGAGGCTAATTGTTCAGCTGGTGGCATGGAACAATGGTTGGAAAATAATAAGAAACAATTTGATTTGATAGAGACTCAAGGTTTAACAGTAACTGAACATATTCGTCGGCGAAATCCTAAATTCCAGAATCGCCCAGCTTTAGATTACACACAGGAGGAGATTATGAAATTTGATGCTGGTAAAGAAGATTGTCCACATGATTTTGGAGTGATTGCATATATGACTTGCGAATCAATGACTGTTTTTTTGAAAATATTAGGTGGGCAAGTTGGTTCTAACAATGATGACAAAAAAAGGAACCTCAAAAATATTATTCTTGGAAAAGAAAGTGAGTATCCATTTTGTTTTAGTGTGTTGTATAGCGTCGATTTAATGTCACTAATGTTCATCTTCGTTAATTTTTATGAAGCAAAAAGGGGGGTTTGATAACGCCCATAGACATGTTGCTAGTAGATCTTCTTCTAAGCATGGATTTATTCAAAAAAAGATAGAATCCTCCGCCTATGCCAATACCCTCAATCCTCATTGGCGACTCATTGAATCGAGCAAAAGTGACAGACTTCCTTTCATTGAATGTGATGATAAGAAAATTGTAATCCATGCGACTGAAGAAAATGCATCACCGTCTAATCTCATGAAGGTTGCAACTGTTCTTGGCATGAAAACAGTTAGAGAATTGATGAAGTCTTTTAGAAAACAAAATTTTATCATAGGACCACAAAACCATCCATACTATTCACAAAAACAAGTAGATCCAAAGAAATATGAAACAATGCAGCTTGTATTGTATCATCCTGATATTCATCCAGGTTACGAGCCTCCTACTCGTGACACAAGTAGCATGCGGAAACTTTTTCTCCACCTTGTGAAAAAGCCTCTCTCTCAACAGGATTCCAAGATTAGTAGCAGCGAGGCAATTGATACCAAACCCGCAGCCAGGGGCAAGATCAAGGATAATGCTGCAATTTCCACAGCCATGACCAATGATCATGCATCTGTGGATGTAGTAGCAGCTACCAATCCAGAAAATGCTGTTGTCCAAGATAATAGCTGGATTGTTACCAATATTGCTGAGGTCTAGTCAACACTATCTACAAAATCTTTGCATCATCATTTTCTCTTGAAAGTATCTGTGTAGTGAGATATGATATATTTACAGAATAAGAATAATATATAAAAACAAATAATGGGGTACTGCTAATGTTATGGGATGATTTCACACTGAGAATGATGAAACAGACTTTAGTTATCAACTTCGGTAATTGCCCTTTAATTCTGCGACGTTTTCTCTTCCTTCTCCCAATTCTTCAGCCTCGAGAACTATTACAAACAATATCTAAGAAGCCATCGTACCTTACTTACTGTACTGGACGTTGTTCTGATGGCATGTATGGTTCAATGGTTCCAGTTCCAATTCACGTCACGATGGTCCAACACTAATGCCAGTAGCTGCCTCCTCCCTTTGTTATTATAAGAAAAGTAGTAGTTTTCCGTCGTCGTCTTCGCTCGGAGGAGTATAGTGTATACGATGACGTCTCATCGTTTCGTCACAACATGCACATCTTTGTCAATTTCTATAGCTCTCGTCCTTCTAATTATACAACAACAATCCTCAATCTACACCCTTGCCAAATGCGTCTCGGAAGCTAACATCTGCTCAGGCTGGGGTAATCACTTCCGCCCTTTACCAGGCTGTAAAAATTATGTCGAATGCGACTTGAACTTGGGTGCAGTCGTAAGTCACTCATTGAATTGCTCGTATTCGTATTATCGCTTCGCTCAAATACTCACAATACACTTCGCTCCAGGTATCAATATCGACATGTATGGACGGAACACTCTTCGATAACTTTGTTCAATATTGTAATTGGGATTATGAATCCTGGTGCGATGTTAACGAGTGCGAACCAACGGAGGGGCCTACACAGGTACCAACGACGATGTCGCCTACGTTATTTCCAACGGAGGCGCCGACAATTTCACCATCACACTGGCCTAGTTGGTCTCCGTCGGTTAGGCCAACGTACAATTTCTTTACAGCGATGGAAACAAATACAATGAAGGGGGCTATTCAGGACACAGTCTTTGTTGCGTACAATCCCAATGGGATCGCATTTCCGACTACCAGGTATACATATGAGGGAATGATTATTGCCGTGAAGGAAATGGCTTTATCTGGAATACAAAGTGATGGACGTGATTTTCGTTTCTATGTTGGAAACGAAGAATCCAATTTGATGTATGGGAGGACTAATCTTGCGGCTTTCTTGGCAATGGCTATGGCAGAAAGTATAGCCTATGATACATGCGATGAATTCAACTTGGATCAGGTAGCAGGAAAATACGCTATATCCAATTCTTGTGGACAAAATGGTCGTTCGTACCAACATGAAGTCTGTACCAATCCCTCTGATGAAAAAATGAGTTGTAAAGTCGATAACAATATGGTAATGGTATCATCGAGCGCGACAATAAGTCAGGTTGGACGACCACCACCGCCTCTTTCATGTCGACCAAAGACAGATTGGACAGATTATGCGGGCTACTGGGACTCCAAAACCGGCCAAGCGAGTACGACGCCATGTAAGTATATCACTCATTGCGTTCATTGCTCGTGTTATCGCTTCGCTGAAATACTCACAGCACTCTTCGCTTTAGATGCAAATACCCTTGGAAGGATTGACACGGAAGGATGTAAGTAATGATGGTTTCGTTCCATTCATGATTTTCCCAGAACCATGCGGTGACACATGCGGTGACATGCCTGTACAAGATTGCTCACATTTTTTCTTTTATTTCAGGTTGTTGGTGGGGAAGAGGGGTGCTATTGACACGAGGTAGGTCCATTGTCTCTGTTCTTTAGCCAGTGTTGGTCGATTCATGTTCATCTAACTCTTTGCAATATCGACCAGGTGTTTGTAACATCGGAAGACTCAATTATTATCTCGGGAAAAGAGCTCACGATGAAAGAGGAGATGGGAGATTTCCTTCAATAGATTTCTGCAAAAATCCGGAAGCAACTTGTGCATCAGATAAGTCGACCGAAGAAATGCGATGGATAACTGGGCTCTTTGATTGGATATACAGAGTTCAATATTATGAAGCTGATGATTGGAGCTACATAGAAGCACTTCGAAGGTTTGTGGACAATGGCTTCATAGATGATGAAGATGAACCCTATCCATTCATTGATACAATTAGCAGTGTTTTCGAAAGGGACTGTCATGGGATCAAATGTTCTAATTTACAAATCACAAAGAAAGACGAAAGGATACGCAATTTTTACACAGTATTGGAGATTATGAAAACAACAGACAAACCTTCGAAGAAGCCAACACCAAATCCAACTGCATACATGGAACCAACAGCAACCCCTTCTAAACCGAATATCGAAATCAAACCTCCACCCCCAGCGTGGTCACAGCCTCCTCCTGGTAGTAGCGTGATTTTAAACCCCCCCCCTGCGCCTACAGAAATTTCATTGACTCCACCAGCTCTCTCACCCACAACCGCTAACAACCCAACAGATGTCAACTTGAATCCACCGGCTCCGCCCAGTCCTCTGGTTAGTATTACTCCACCAACCACTGACGATTCAAAGGGACAAACGCCGCAACAAACTGAAACTCCATTTGAAGGACTCATCATTCTTGATGACAATTTGGCTTTCAGCATCACTGGGGTTGTGTGGCCGCTTTTGATTGTTATAGCATACCTCATATAGTCATTCATTAGGATAATAGGTATAATGCTTATTGTAACTTTGTGGGATGAAGAGGGTATTCCACAGAAATTTTGGTGTCCATCCGCGACGGAAGTCCCGCATCCAAGTAGGTAAGTCCCGACCATCACCATCACCATCTGCTTGTCATTTTAGCCCCTACTTATGGATGGTATCTACGCCCGAGAAAAGCCTTCGAGATGCTTCCAGAGATGATGATAATAATATCACTTCTTTGTTGGTGGCCGTCGTGGTCCGCCCTGTTGCTCTCTGCCGCCACCACCTCCGCCTTTCTTACTTATAACAATTACCATGTATCAAATAGCGGAAGAACCGTAAGCATCTACGCAATTCTTCAACAAAACATGATGGCAAAAACTGGTGCGGACGACAGCGCAGCCATTATTGAAAACAATTATGTCGCCCAGGCAGTACTAACACCACCATCTCCTGGTAGAACATTTTATCGCAGGACACTGCCCAATACTTTAACTTCATTCTCGTCCATTGAAGGGAGAGAAATTTTTGCATCGGCAATGTCCACAGGGGGGACATCTGCATTCTTTTCGCTAATCGAACAACTACAGACACAACCCGAACCCGCTTATTGCGGACTTACAACATTGGTCATTATTCTAAATGCTTTGGCAGTGGATCCAAGACGATCGTGGAAGGGTCCTTGGAGATGGTACGAGGAAAGTATGCTCAATTGTTGTGTGGATCTTGAAGAAGTAAAGGCAACTGGAATTACATTCAGCACGTTTGCGTGCCTTGCAAAGTGTCAGGGGTTAGATGTTCATGCTGTCCATGGATCAGATTCTACAGTGGATGAATTCAGACAAGTTGTCAAGGAGACGTGTACATCATCTTCTACGCAGAAGTTACCGTCTTCTTTTCTAGTGGTATCATATACGCGCAAGGTTCTTGGCCAAACTGGGACGGGTCACTTTTCACCTATTGGTGCATATGATGAAGCATCAGATAATGTTCTCATATTAGACACCGCACGTTTCAAATATGGCCCACACTGGGTTCCACTTCAACTGATATTCGAGGCATTGATTCCAGAAGATCCAGATACATTAAAATCTAGGGGATATGTGGTGTTGTCATATGATGGGAATGAGATTTCCAATAACCCAAACAAGTGTCATCGATGCAATTCACCTTTACCGCTGTCCGTTTTGTTTGTATCAAAACAAAATGATTCGCTTAGGAAGGAATTCAAAGATTTTTTGCAGAAGCTCTTGCCAAATGTGTCATTGAGCTCGGTGATATCATTTTGGACGAAAGATCATACAAATGACAATTATGTATGGGAACTAGTTCATCCGCAACTTCATCCTGTTGATTCTACAGATGTTAAAATGGTGAATTCTCTTCGCCAGCTTTTGCAGGGTCTCATTTCAAAAGACACGTCTGGTATGCCACCAAACCTACTACTAACTCGACAGGAAGACAGCTCATCTTCAGGTGGCTCCTGTTGCAATCTGCCATCAAATAATAGAAGCGTGCGGACGCTTGAAATCAGTCCTGCAGAGGCATTATATGTAGTTTATCTCGCATCACTTCCAAAAGAACAACGCAGACGTGTTGTTTTTGAGGACGACATTAGCGTGGGGATGAAAATTGGTGTCGACAACAACGCAAGAGAGCAATTACTAGCAGAGGCTGCGTTGGTGTCGTACGCAATTGAGACGTGTGATTGGGATGTGTAATAGCTTGGCCTTGGCGTTAAGAAGTTGTTTAATTGATGCTTGCCACCTACGGAATGGTTCACCAACTCCCCCCTCTCCATACCATACCGATCTTCTTCATTTGAACTCGATCAATATCCCACATGATCTTTTCAGAGAGGTAAATGTTCGCATTGTAATTGACTGATTGTGTCAATCGATCAATGTGCATATGACCCACGTCCCACGAAAGTGGTTGTTGAGAGATCGTTTTCGTGTCCAGCTCTGTCGAAGCTCTGCCAAGAAGAATGCATCCTTGTCAATCTTTGAACAATGGCTTCTTGAGCTGCCTCTGTTCTGTATCTGTACAGAGTTTGTTGTCCCCAACAGAGCGCTTATCCATATCTGTATCTAATCTTACTTCGGATCTTCCAGCCTCCAGCCTCATTTTTGGGTGTGGCTCCCGGGAAGGAGTCTCGAAGGGTTATCCCTTTTCTCATCTTTTCCGCGACTACATGCTGCTTCGGTATGGTAGAATCCCTCACTCTGTTGTTACTATTACGGTAGAACCCCGCACTTGCTCTAGATAGATAGAATGACAAAAAAATTCGGAAATGGTCACCTCGTGGTAACTAAAATATCTCTAGAGATTCCACCACATATGTAGCATGCAAAATATATATCATGGTCCATACAACCAAATAAATGCTTTACTTGAACGTGAACAAACTTGTTGCTGATTGTTAGAAATATTATTAGGACTAAAGCTAGAGCTAGTGACATCGCGGCCGACGTTACCGTAGCCGTAGCAACAACCAGTCTAAACCACCGACTTAACCTCAACCCAGCTGCAAAAAATGAGTGATGCAGATACAAATACAAAGAGCAGCCTCAACAGCGAGACGGATTCCGCTGATAATGAGAATGAACGTCTCCAATGGATGCTAGTAGAACAGCAAAAGCATCTCTTGTCGGAATATCAAAACAAAAAGAACAGCACTGGCGGAGAAAATGGTAAGAGCTCCTTGGTTTTGCCGTATGTTTTTGAGATGTGAGATATGTTGTTGTGTTTTTCTTGTGACGTAGACCGGTAGGTTCCACTGTTTTTGCGGTCCACTCGTCTCTCAAGCCTTCGCCATGTTTACTTTGCATTCTTTGTGAATTCGTTCTCCCCAATTGATGCATAATTATATAACCATACAGAAGGCAAAGGCTGTGACTTTTCTGAAACACCTAAAAAGAACGAGATGACAAAATCACAATCACTCTTGAATGATATCAAGGAGAGGACTGAGGAGGACAATTATTCTGCATCAAGCGACTTACGAAACTCAAAGAATGTCAACCCTTCAGCAACAGAGGCTCTAGAATCACAACAGCTTTCAAGACCTCTTATATGTACATTTTCTCTTGAGACGACTCTCAGCAGTAGTGAAGAAATTCAAAAACAAAAGCATATTGAAGAATCGTTTGCAGGAAGAAAAATATTCTCGCAAGGAATTGCGGATGACAGCAATCAAGGCAAGTCGACCCCAGCACTTGATGTACCTCTAGTCTTCAGCCATTCGTCACGAGATTCTTGGCGCAGGCTGGAACAGGAGTTGCAAGAGTACTTCGCAGACTTTGATATGCAAGATGAGAGCAGACCGCTTGCTGCTACTACTGCACAACTCAAATCGCCACCAGAGACCTTCGTCGCCACAGGCTATGGTGCCGACTCCACCCACGTTAGGCTGGGGGAAAGTGTCCAGTTGTTGCCACAGAGTAGATTGGATGGAGAGCATCATCATAATGAAGAAATCATTGACGATAGAAAGCTCCTTGCGGCCAGTCAGGATGATGATGATGACGACGACGACGACGTCTTATAATGGAAGCTTTTCGTCTCCCATATTTCTTTCGTGCGGTGCGTTCCTCACCTGAAAAAGTAGTGCTTGGAATGTTGTAGAGTCAATAATAAAAGCTAATTTTTCGTCATTTTGAAGGAAGTCTCCTACTTTGTCCCCTCTACATTTGTGGCAGTCGAAACAATCCAAGATACTCGGAACTCGAGAAGAGGCTGTTATTCCTCATTCCACTTCACACACAAAAACAAGAATAGTTATAATAAAAGGAGCCCAAGGAAAACTAATATCGATGACAGGGGAGCCCCTTGATCCATCGGACCACTAAGAAAGGTGCCTCCTACTTCTTCTGTAATCAATAATTAGGCACTCCACGGCTTGCTTGCTGCTTCGGTCTTGCTTCTTGAGGCTTGCCCGGAAGTTAGCGGCTGTATCCAGTACCTACGACATTCTCTTTAATCACTGCCTGTAGATAGCTATGTAATTACTTCATATGCTGTGGCCGATAGTGAAATGAGGAAATCTAAGCTTCGTCTTCAATTCATGTAAAAGACGTAATAGCAAATAAATCACTAGAAGTATTTACAACGAATTCGTATGAAGCTATGTAGATCCAAAATATTGTGAGCCTTCTTCAATCTTCAACGTCTATGCGAAACAGGGGTGCGAACCCCATACGATATTTACCCGCACTTGAGCGGGGACCGCACGAAGAGCAAAAAATGCCAACTTTCTAGCCCTCTCAAACTTTCTCTCACTTTGATGCGCGGCAAAAGTCTAAATCTACACATTTCGTTGATTTGGATAATTAAATGTAAATGTTTAAGTTA
>JALLBJ010000105.1:0-56249 GCA_036940105.1 Skeletonema potamos
TATATTATCATGATGATAAGATAAAACCTTGGGAACGAATATAACGATGTAGATCGAGTAGAACATCATATTATCTAACATTATTCATGTAACAATTTAGTGTATCATTAACACAATTTCCCATCAGAGGAATAACTTTATTTATCATATATTAAGGTCTAAAATAAATCACCCAACACTTCCAATACAATGTTTACAAACATTAGTTCATAAATCAACGCTCATATTTGGTTATTGGTCCATGCAGAAGGTTTATTGTTGCGTATTATTTTGGGGGGAAAATAATCTCCTCTTAGGATTTGATATGGTTCACCAATGATTAGAAGACGGTTGTGATCCTTTCGAGTCGCCTACTACGTCTAATATTTATTATATATCCATTCTGAGCGAGGAAGATCTTTCAGTTTAGCGTTTCATCCCTAAAACAGCCGTAGTAGGGGTTGACGGAGTTGAAAATGGGAGATTTTATGCCGTTAATGGCGACGATAATTTCGTAGTGACGGAAGCGTAGGCGGACGATCGCCGCCTCATAAATATAGACGATGGTGTGGGCGACCAGTGGAACCTATCGGCGTTGACATATTCGTTGTTTGTGGGTGACTGTGATGGCCATAGTACCGGAGGCTGTCATGGTGCGGTGAAAGAGATCCACGAGTGGTGGATTTTTGATAGCGGTACTCGTTAGCGAGTGTGTATTGACGGAATTAGTAATAGCCCCTTTATCCCCGTACGGCCAAAATAGCGATCGTACAGTAGGAATAGTATGTTGAATTACTTTTGTTCCACCTTAAGGAGGGTTTTGAAAAAGTGAGTATGGTACCATTATGCCTACGTTGGAATTCTTAGGGTTAACTCTTTCTCTCCAGCTATAGCTACGCACACAGAGTAATCAAGTCCTCATCACCTCTTAAGAATCGAAAGCTTTCATCCCCAGCGCATTATTCATCCTTCCAGGATTTTTGATATGAAATTTTTCTCCGCTTAACATGTTTCGATTCCAAGAAGCTTGAACTTATGGACCTGAGAAATTGATGTACCTAGCAAAATCTAGATTGAATGTCACTTCGATCGCCGAGGATGATTTTGAGTGAACATTACCATTACCACTCCTATTGTCGAAAGCATTTCCGCCGCTATTTGTATCGTCACCAGCTTCCGCAAGCTGCCACTGAATTTGTAGACAGTCCTTGAATTGTAATTCATCCATCTGGATTGCATACGACTGAGGGATTGAAGTTTTGTCTTCGTGCCAAGAAGATATATTCCAAACAGGATCACCCTTGAAAATATTGACAGTTGAATTATCGGGGCAAGAATGATCCAGTCTGCTGCTGGTGAACCAAACTTGTGCCGTTGCCATTCTTTCATCATAGGAAACTAATCGCGATATGATTACCTTTCGATCTCCACCTATGCGCAGTTTTTTAGATAGACGAAACGCATTTCTCGGCATTAGCGAACTGCTCCCATCTACCTCGCAAATCCACCCGTATTTCCACTGAACATCGGCTCGGAATTCCCAGCATGAGTCTAAGTTGTTCTCTTCATCTCCTATGAATGGATCCTTTGGATCACCCTGTATTGCACGATAGGAGGAAATGTGATCCAGGCAAATATCCTTTGGGATGTCAATTGCTTTTGCACCATTTGAATGGTTTGATAATTGCAGTAACTCGTTTCTCTTCTCCATGACAACCAGGAATTGAAAAAATATTGTACTTGCGACCATTGCATGGACACCTGTTTGTGGGTGACTCAAACCAGTCCAATACTTACTACACAATTCATCAGGTGGGTGATCCAGTATTGGCCATACTGCATCGCGATAGGAGGCTTGAGATACAGAATTATATTCTCTGGCATTCTCTCGCCAAGTCTGAGGTTTCCACCATTGAGGACAGAAGAAACACTGAGGATCTGACGTAGTTTGCACGTGCCCTGGACAATGATTATTTGCATCTTTATTTGCATCTAGCACAGAACCCCATGCTGCTCTGAATAATTCCACTGATATCACAGCAGGTTGTTGAGGAAGATTCATCAAGAGATTGAGCAAGGAAAATGATGTGCTGTTCACAAATTTTGCTTTTTCATCTTGCTTGTCAAAGTCACATTGATCATTGACTGCTGACTCAACTAGGATAACATCAGGATCAAGTTTCATGACACGACCAAGTCTATCAATCCAAAAGTTTTCGTTAGCCCCACCTTCTGCAATATTTATTACTTTCAAACGGCTTGCCGGCCACTGATGTCGCATGAATTGCTCAAGTTTTCTGGGGAATGCTATGTCGCGATTGGCCGGTTTCCGTTTCTTTCCATCAACCCTACCCTCGGTCATCGATCCACCAATGACGACAACTGTCAAATAATCACTGCGTCGTTCAAGCTTGCTCAACTTGGCCGCTAGTCTTTGTAATGAAATAAGATTCTGAAGTTCAAAGTCACTGCCATCGCCGATACCAGTTGAACTCGTGATTCCACCATTGCTGACAGTGGTATATCTTCCACTGATATCATTGCTGCTATTCCTCAAAATAGGGAGAGACCGTATCAGTTGTTCGCAAGTCAATAAGTGGAAAGGTCCTGTCTGTGTCCCGAGTAAAGCCTCAGTTCCATTAAATAAAAGTGCGTGACTTTTGACCACATCATTTGTTTTATTGCACAAACGGTTGATATCTTGTTTGCTGACTACTAGTGAAGAAACTTTCCGTTGAAATTGTTCTTCGTCAAAAGAAACCTTCGCTGCATAATGAAAAAGATGGTTTATTGCTAGTAGCATAGCTGCTACGACTACAACACCATTCTTAGTTCGCCTCAAGTAAATAGAGCGTCTGCCTTCACCGCTATACCTATACCCGACAGAAGGGTCTTCGGCTGCGGCTGTCGGTGAGTCAGTTTGTGCTGTGTCGATTTCTGTCATCTGCATTGCAGCTCTATTGAGATATTTCTTTGCTGTCGCACCTCATCGTCCCACAAAAGAAGTGTATGCTGGCGTGTCACTATTGTGTGTGCGTGTGCGTCGTCGCATAAATAATAGTCGAGCTTAGTCGAGCGTTGGGGATAAGTACCGAGTTCCTCCGCTAATAACCCGCTTCTCAATCTAGCATAATGGATAATGAGATAGCGATGATGCTATAATATAACAACGGCAGACAACCATAGTAATAATAATATTATGCCATCAACTCTCTCTACTCTCTACACCCTTTCATTATATTTTTATTAGACAAAAGACAAAACAATGCTTGCCGCTGACAAGTTACAGCTGCAAAGCACACTAAAACAACAAGCTACCGCCCTGAAAGAGAAGGAGTTCAATTTACACCACAATAATTTCATGACAGTTGGCACTCAGGCAGCTGTCTTGGCAGGTTTAGATGTGACAATGTTTATTGAATTTCAGCCACCACCAAATGAGGAGTGGCCATTTATTGTCATACCGCGAGTATTGAAGTTTGTATATTACGTTTGTATCACATCTGCGTTTTGTGCCAATATATTAGTTGTGTCGCAAACAACAATACTGTCAGTTTTGGGCGCCTCCCTTGCTCTTCGTGGTCCTGATGGAAGCATGATGACGGCAACGGATGGATTATATCAAGAAAGAGCCATGGTCTTTAAAGCGTTTGCCGTCGGCTTGGTTTTAACAATATCCAGTGTCGTATCAGTAGTTTGGTTGCATTTACATTGGGAGGCAAGTCTAGCTTGCTGCCTAGTGGCTTTAGGGACAATGATGAAGATGCGATCAACCTATCAACGAATTGTTAAAAAGTTCGACTTTGATGAATCTTTGACAGTGGATTTTCAAGATATTTTTGATGGCCCGGCTGCCATACAGGCTATTCCAGTGAGAAAAATAATAGCGGAGGGACTAAGGGGGATGGGAGTTTCTTCTGGAAGCGTTTCTTCTGAAAGAAGTGCCAAAGGTTCTCGTGCTGCCGGTATGGATTTGAATGACGAGGAGATAGCGCTGGTGCGGCGGCAGCGAATGCTAAATGGGCAGCAGTCGAGGTTTCAGACCGTTTAGAGGCTCAACCTAATGCATGCACAAATCATATCCTTACAAATATTTAGAGAGTAGAATATAGACGAAAACTTTAGAAGATGAATGCCATTAATATGCAGGTAAAAACGAAAATATTACAAAAACCCTTGATATAATGCTTGATATCAGTAAATATGAATCATCTATGCCTCAGTCCATTTTTCATCTATCCAGGCGGGTGATATGAGTAAAACAGTTTGCCTCCGCTGACGTTTCAACCCGGCTGAATCTTCCAAAGATATCAACCTTTCGTGTAGCCTAGTAGCACTCTCTGGATCAGAAAAGATGGAACGAGGAAGTGTGGCCGTCCACTCCAATGATTTGTGTCTTTTCAATTCGCACAAGATGTGAGTCACACCGTTGTGAAGATGCGGTACAACGAGGGCTCCCATTGCCGTCGCAAGCGGCAATGAAGCGGATACTGCGCCATTCTTGACTTCTGCTGCGTCCTCCCAACGAAATGACTCCTTGTCTGTGCCAGCCTCCCTTTTGGCATCGGATTCCTCCTCGAAGCCAGGATCCTCGAATAAATCGGGGTATACAGTGCACAGTGCAGCTGCTGTACCTTGATCACACTTTTCATGTGGCCAGAGCTTCTGCGCTTTGCCACGAAATACCCAACGCTCAGTCTCCTTGAACTCAGTCATCGCATGAGTTTGCCATGATACGGTCTTCGCGTCTTCCCGTTTAATTAATCGTTGTCTTCCTACTTCATCCAGAGCTCGTTCAAAATCAATGGCATTACAAATATCATTGATGCGAAGACCAAATTCATCTTCAGTTTTCTGAAGAGTTGCCTTCGCAGAGCTTGCCATGACTAAAAAATCAGAAAAACGAGGGGTCGCCATACTCGGGCACTTCTCCTTGATCGACTTCCGAAACCCAGAAGATTCATTCTTGAGCCGTGAAAGAAACTTAGTAACGAGGGAGTAGACAAAGGTCCATTTCAATACTCCGCCTATTTCAAAGAGGCGGCGAGTAGCTGCATCACTTGCGGATGTGCCTCGTTTCAGTTTTTCTTCATCTACGGTTTCCATAAGCCTTCGCTTGTTTGACACTTTGGCATCCGTTGGTGAGCCGCCCAGGATAAAATCAACCCTAGAGTTGGCTTCTAGAATGCATGCGCCACCGTGAGACTTGATAAACTCCTGAACGTCCGTGTGAGTTTTCACAGCTTGGGCCGCATCTGCCCAACCATGCTCTTTTGCCTCGGCCGCTACAAACACATCATCTTCTAGGCAATATCTTCCTGGCATTACATCAAATATATATCCCGATAATACAATAGATTGGGCAGTCTCGACTGAAGGAATTGCCAACGCCTTGACTGCATTGACATCTTTTCTAGAGTTTTTCTTTTTATTTTGTTTTCCGTTACTTTCATATTCCTTTTGCGTGAGAAATCTTGAAGTTTGAACTTCCACTTGAGATCCAAATTCAACGTCTCGCCCTTGGTCTTCTTTTTCCTCAAAAATTTGCAATAGCTCCTTAAATTCGGCGACTTGATCATGTGGTTTAGGGTCGTCAAATCCCTCAGCTCGTATCTTTTTTAATCTAGGGAATCTCAATGACAGCCCAGCAGAAAAGTGCTCAGACGCTGTGATTTCTGCCGCGTTGAGGCTTTGGAAAATGTAAAAATGAAACAATGTTAGAGTTCGCGCGAAAGGGCAAATGCAAGTGATAGTATGATGAAGTTCCCAAACAACTTACGTTACAACAAACGAGTCTTCTGGTTTGATCCAAATATCTGGGACATATTGTTTCTTGGCCTTCCATCCATCATTGTCTCCATGAACGTCTCGCTGGAAGGATCGAGATGAGACAAAGTCAGGCCAGGATCCATTTTCTACGGTGAACCATTTTCCAAGCTTCATATCATTGTAGTTGTCTGCTCTTTTGAATCCAGTACATCGCTCCAGTATCTCTGTCGCTTTGGTATGGGTGAAGTTCACTTGGCATAAAGTCAGATATCTTATGTATTGTAATGCAGAAGGGAATGTTTCGAGTGAGTAAATGATAAATCTAACTACCTACTAACCAGAGATACTTACTGTGGAGGACCCTCTCGCGTCATTCCCCAAGTTCCCTGATCATCTATGCATCCAACCAATATGCTGTCAATCAACCCTGATCTTTGCAAACCTGCCGCGTATCTTCCACCAAGAACAATCACATCAACATCCGACGCTGTACCTGACGCATCGTAATCAGGCTTTATCTTCCACCAGTAGCCCATGCTTCTACTTTTGACACCAAGGTAGTAAGGCGCTGCAAGGTCTTTCAGTACAAGACCTTCTTGTCCTCCAACTTCAACAATCTGATGGAAACATCTTTCCAACTCAAGCGCTCTCTGCTTCTCAATATCCTCGTGTGATCTTCCGTCCATGCGCTGCGTATCAAACTTAAAAGTTTCTGAGTTTTTGGATAGTGCAAGAAAGATCGAATCAAGTTCCACGGGTTTTTTCCCGTATTCCAAGCCTTTGGATAAAAAGTAGTCACTTGCATCCATACTGCTTCCATCGGAACGAACAATAATGCTCTTGACAGGTTCGACAACATTCTTCTGTGGTTCAATCAAGTTGTAGAGGATGCTCTTTCGTTGCATACAATCCAGATTGATGATGGATCCCTCAATAGCAAGTTCTTCCTTTGAAAGTAAGTGATTTGATTTAGACATCAACTCAGATGCGCCTGGTCCTGCCACATAAAGAATATCAAAAATACAATACTTAAGCCACAAGGTGCGGCCGTCTGCAGGTGGGAGGTTTTTCGGGTCGCCGAATGACCCCTTCATTTGTTTATCACGAGCAAGAGTCATTACATTAATGCCAGATTCATGTTCATGAACCTTCCAATCCCTATCATCACTTATCCCGTCCGTTATGTTTCGAGCTCGTTGAATTTCTGCAACTGCACGATTTGCCCCAAAGGGGACAGGTTTATTTTCTGCAATGTCCCAAGCTAGCACTTCTCCGTCAAATATGACGTCCACATCATATCGTAGTGCCTTGCGGAGATATGGTCCAAGAGCAGGACTATATAGAGGACTGTACCACACATTGTTTCTTGTTTGAATTGTAACTTCTCCTCGTTTGATATGGACGAGATCACGTTCTCCATCCATCTTTATTTCACAAGCAAATGCAGGATGACGTATCGCCAAACAGGACTTTGATGGAGCCTCAGCTGGAAGAATGTTATCAAGTTTGTGGTGACGATCGGCCACCTCTTTCAAGAAAGTATCAAACGATGTCTTTAGTGACAACATTGGAGATATTGTCTGTTGCAACTTAGCTGGCAGGGTTGATCGTGTCATCCAATCTGCGCGGCTACCCTCCATTGCATCCTCAGCGCTCTTTTCCAATTTTGCATTCAGGAGGCGACAATACACGGGATCACTCAATCGAGCACATACGCTCTCCAGCCTGTTGTTCGAGTTGTACATCTCCATGGCATGTGGATGCCAGTAGCCTAGAATATCCCTCAAATTCAGTCCAATATGAATATGTTGTAGCAAAAGCCGAACAATCCATTTGTGCTCTAACGGGCTCAAATTTTTATTCATCAGTCGTTCGATTAGTCTCACGTGCTTATCCTGCCTCTTTTCATTGGGTCGTCCTCCGGCAACAGCTTTTTCCAAATCCCTCCTCCATTTACTCTTCTCAGAAACTTCCTCCGCTGACATGCCAAATCTAGTCCTTGTGATGGATGCTACAACATCCATCCACTCATTCACTTCGCCAACAGTCAATTTTGATCCTGAACATGGCATACGTTCCTTCAGCACATTTTCTATCACTAACGATACATCCCCTGCAGCCTGTTTACCAGTCATATTAGAATCTCTCCAATGCTCCATCGACTTGGCCAATCTTCCATCACGAGGAAGATTGATTGCCTGCTTATACGTTTGTATAATCTTAGCCTCCTTCAAGCCTGTGTGGGGTCGTGAACTATCACTAGCTGGCACTATCAGCCGTAAATACGGATACGGAGACCCACCCTCTAAAAATGCCAATAGACTCTTAGGTAACAAATACGCCAACTTTTCTTGCTTGGATACTTTTCTCTTACCATTGCCCGCGCGTTGTATCCACAGTTGTTCGAGACGATCGCATACAACTTTGAAGGAGATGGAGTTGGCCTTGCTGTAATATGGTGGTGGCTCCACGTAGGTATCAAGTGTTTGGAATTTGACACCAGCGCCTAGATCGCCTTGCTCGTCGTCAGTGGATTGATCGTCATTATTTTCCAATTTGTTGGCCTTATAATTTTTGCTATGATCATTTGCTATGAACTCAGATTCTGACGAGTACAGTTTGCGCTTTCTACGCGCATTGATATAATTTTGTTCTTCTTGCTCTGGCTGGATGAGGATTTTCTCATCATTTTCGTTCGCAATACCATCGAGAATGGGATGCGGCGAATTATTGAGAACAAACGCTTTAGATGTTGCTTCGGCGTGATTTTGCATTGATGTTGCTGCGATAATATGAGCTATTTGAGAGACCTGCTAATGTTTGACCTATCGTGAACGCGTCGAAGCATTCTTGATTCTTGTTATTATTATTGTGATGCCATAGCTAAGGCCAAGAGTAGGTAGCCAAGAGTAAATAAAAAGCTCATTGTTTGCCGCAGCCGCCTCGTTGCTACTGTCTATCTACTCTGTCGATACTTAGAGAGAAGATCGGCTAGATAGATCAGAAACGAGAACCGGATAAGATGCCCAACCGAATAGCAACTCAGATGAGGTTATCAATATCAATAAGCAAATATAAGTAGGCTTTTATTTTATACTCACTCAAACTGCCCCATTAGCTTATTGTTGAGGTAGTCGTAACGTTCTAAAGCTCCTAGCAGTCTAGCCTTGGTCGATGGTGTATTCAGCCAGATATGTCTAATTCCCTTGCCGACTTCCTCTAGATTTTCAATCAATGCTGGTGAAAGATACGACAAGCGTCTCTGTCGTCGTATCTTTGGATAAAGTGGTGAAAGAGTGTGTTTCGATGGAACTAGATCTAAGTAGTCCATCTCTGGTGGTATCAGAACTCGAACCTCTTCAGGTAAATTGAACCCTGTAGCGCAACAAAAGTCATCCATTGCCAGCCAGAGCAACGTCTCCAACGCATCACAATCTGAAGTATCCAATGACCGCCGTACAATCACATTTTGAATGGGCGGAGGATCCCAAAGTATACCTCCATTAAATAGTTGTTCTTCAATTGGGAGTTCTCCTTCAGCAAACTTCGGACATCTGACATCATCCTTTTTCATTACTCTCTGTATGCTTGCCAATTTTGCATTCGCAGCATCTAAAGAGACATCATCCGACGAATACTCAGCAAATGGTAACAATTTGGAGATTCCTACCCATGGTACATCATCGTTGGAAAGATAACTGTTGTTTCGGCTTCCAATAGGAAGCTTCGGTTTATTGAATTCATAATCATGGTAGAAAAAGGAAGCAGTGACTGCACTTCCTCGCAAGTATTTGCAAAAGTTCTCATCAACATGTATGTCATCGTCCCCCTTGAAGTTTACATCCTCCTTGTCTAACAGTATCTGCACATTTGCCACACTATACGGAAGAGTTTCTAATACTTCATCAACCACAAACCGTTCCACTGCTTGAACTAGCAACATCAATCTTCCATCTTCCATCCTTCTATGATCAACAATTTGCATTAAGCAACCCACCACGGCCGACCGATCCACACTTGGAGTAGATATATCCGGAGCTTTGAGTGTTGATGATTTCGAGTAGTTGTCAAATCTATGTTCATCGTCAAGTTCCTCTCGCCACGTTTTCAACCTATATCGTTCTTCTCCGGACTTGGCAGACATTGTTCCTCCGGGTAAGAAAAGGTGACCAAAATAGAGTGGATCATTTGTGTTTGGTTGCGTCGAAAGAATACTTTCAAACATATGAGTGTAAACACCCTCGTGAACATTGAGACAATTTCGTCTTCCAGGAGTTTCAATCCATCCTACTCTCCACAAGGGTAAGTTGTTTATCTTGCCTGTTGACTCGTCTAATTTTGCTCTTGGCCGAGAAGAAGTCAAATAAGATGCTGCGTCATCACTGCCATCAGGTGTTGCTGTGGTGCTTTCCGGCATATAAAATGCTTTCTGAAGACTGCGTACTATTTCCATTCGATTCGTCTCAAAGTCATCTATGCCTCCGTCGTCGTCTCCTTGAATGTTGTCAGGATTGGACGACGAAGAGAAAGCTGTGGATTCTCTGGGTGCATGCACCGCTAATAGTGATGTGGCAACAAAAAATGCAGCTACCGATGGAAGCAGCGGCTCCACTGAAAAGAGGAAAATGAACGCTAAAGCAAGAATTTGTTTCTTCATTCTTCGTTTTGTTGGGCCTTCAAGACACCTCCTCGACCACTGTCGAGGTCTGAAGTGAACAATCGCATGCATCGCAAGCCTGTAATTTCAAACTATGGTACAGTAAGTGTGTTAATCCAATATTATTGGATCTAAAAACTATGGTAGATCGCCCACTGATGGGGGGGGCGGGCCGCCTGTCGCTCAACGCCCGTTTTCACAAACCATCGTGTACCTACTTTGTATGTACTCCTAAGAGTTATCTACAATATGGTACTAATCAAAAATACTCGATAAGTAGGATGCGAGATGTGATTCATACCAAGTACCAAGCAACAGTGATACTAGACGGGCGGGGAGGCTTCATTACACTCGAGCAGTGGTGGGCACCACCATAAACGTCGGACGCCCTGGTGGACCGGTATAAATTCATTCATGGTAAAAAATTATTTCAAGAGCTCCGACCCATATTCCTTGGCCTTGGCTTGGCTGCTGGCTGCCTATCTCCAGTGACTGTTGCTAAAGATAATGCGACAACATATACGTCATTATAATTTTACTACTATAATATGCGGTCATCAGGCGATGCGTTGGAGTAAATAATCATGCAACACAGGGAGGGGGATTGTGACACAGGGGTGGCAACCTCATCAATTAAAACGGCATTTTTGCAGCGGATTGAAGTTAAACTTGAGGGTAGATGTGATGGGACCAAGCCAGGGCTGGGTTGGGGCTGACTTATGAGCTACATACAGAGCTAGATGTGAAAGCAAAGGGCTACCATAGCAAAGGATCGCCACGGTGCTGATGGTGCGTGTGACAAGGTGTGACAATACAGAAATATGACATATGGTGCTCCACTACGTGAGATCTCAAGAATGCTGTTACATCTTATTTTTTAGGTGGAGTCGCAATGTAATATCTGATTTTTGAGGCGGAGTTCGGGTTCGGGTTCTCGAATCTCGAAAGAAAAGCTCTGCCAATCGCGTTCACGTCTCATATGCAAATGCCAATGAATCGGACAATAAGTCAAGTAGCCTCATTTATTGCACAGAGAAAAAAACACGACATCGATACAAACACAATAAAAAAGCAACATGAACTACATTATATCATTTCTCATGGCTTCGTCGGCCATCCTGGTTCCTTCGACTGCCTTCACGGTGAGAGCGCCGACGGCTCTGAAAATCCACCAGCAAGCAATCTCCAACAGCATAACCATACTACGTCCAAGATTGCAACCATTATATTATAAAGAACAAGAACCAATAATTGATAAGGCATCATCAGCACATTACTCAGTCAGCTCCCTGTTCAGCAACGAACTCGACGACAGTGATGTTGATGTAAATCGTATCTTCGAGGAAACAGTATCAACACCCGTAGTCCTTCCAACACCGCAAACTTTACCTGGAGATTGTGATGTTCAAGCTTACATCAATGATAATGTCAAGTTCTACTCCGGTGACGCAACCTTCCTACAAGGCCCAACGCTTCGAACCAAAAAAGCGTTGGAGAAGTTCAACGACTATTTAACAATGGAGAGGGAGAATGGAGGGGTGTTATCGGTTGATACTGAAACACCGTCGACCATCACATCTCATAAACCTGGGTACTTACTATCAAAAGAAAAAGATATTATTGTGGGAATGCAAGCTGATGCGCCTCTGAGGCGTACGTGCAAACCTCGTGGTGGATATGGCGTTGTTAAGAAGGCATTAGAGGCGTACGGATATGAGCCTGGAGACAGAATTAAGGCATTTCAAAACGACGTGACGACACACAATGATCTTACATTTAGCATGTACACCGATGCAATGAAAATGGCAAGACATGCACATCTACTTACGGGGTTACCCGATGGATACGGACGAGGCCGCATCATCGGGGACTACAGACGGATAGCTCTGTACGGAGTTGAAGAGCTTATCAAAAGGAAGCAGGAAGACTTTGCATCAATAACTGGCAGCTCACTTCCTAATATGCGGCTAAGGAGCGAAATCTCTGCCCAAATCAAAGGCTTGAAACAGCTCTTGGTCATGGCTGACTCGTATGGTGTTGACCTGAGAAAGCCAGCGACGACATTTCGCGACGCCGTCCAATACTTGTGGCTAGGTCATGTCGCAGCACTCAAAGAGCAGGATGGAGCTGCGATGTCAGTTGGAAGGTGGGATGCCTTTCTAGATATTTACAGTGAACATGATCTTGCAATTGGAGCAGCAACCGAGGAAGAAATTCAGGAAATTGTAGACGATTTGGTCCTCAAGATGAGAATCGTCAGGCGTAAGTCACTACCATTGTATGGTCTCTTGTCATAGCAAGCCTGCTCAAATACTCACAATTCTCTTCGTTCCAGACGTTCGCACTCCTGAGTACAACGCCTTATTTTCAGGTGACCCAACATGGATTACGATGGCTCTGGGAGGTGCAACAGACGACTCCCAAAGTATGGTGACAAAGTAAGCGATGTTTGAGAAATTTTTGCTTCCTCCGTCATATTACTTACAAAGTCTACTAAATGCTATTCCGTCTCATCAATGTTTCAGGACAACATATAGGTTTCTTCACACTCTGCGTAACCTGGGCCCCGCTCCAGAACCTAACCTAACCGTGCTTTGGTCAAAAGTACATTCCTCCAACTTCAAAGAGTACTGTGCTAACTTGTCGATAGACACTTCAAGTATACAGTATGAGAACGATGATATTATGCGACCAATTTTCGGATCAGACTACGCAATTGCATGCTGCGTTAGTGCAATGAGGATAGGCAAGGACATGCAGTTCTTTGGTGCCAGAGCAAATTTAGTTAAACTCTTACTGATGGTACTGAATGGCGGAAGGGATGAGATTGAGGGAAATCTAATTTCTGCTCCTCTATCTGAAGCTTGCAAGAAAGCTGGTATTGGCTCCGACGACGCAGACAAACCTTTAGACTATGAGAAAGTTTCCCAGCTGTTCTTCGACACTGCAATCCCTTGGCTGGCAGAGTTATATGCCGATACGATGAATGTTATCCATTACAGTCATGACATGGCATCGTACGAATCCATCCAGATGGCTTTTCACAATTCCAATGTGCATCATTTCATGGCGTTTGGTATAGCGGGCCTGTCTGTTGTAGCCGATAGTTTGGCAGCGATTGCCTACGACGACGTTTTCCCTGTACGGGACGAGAGAAACCTCACAATCGGATTTAGACGAGGAAACCCAGAGAGGGCGCTGCCTATGTTCGGAAATGATAATCCAAAAGTGGACGCGATCGCGAAGAAAGTCTGTGACGTCTTTTATGACGAACTCAACAAGCAAAAGCTCTACAAAGATGCAAAGGCTACCCTTTCGGTTCTAACTATCACTTCTAATGTGGTTTATGGCAAAGCTACGGGAGATTCTCCTGATGGGCGCAAAATGGGAGAGCCTTTCGCTCCAGGAGCCAATCCTATGCACAATCGTGATCGCAATGGGGCTCTTGCTTCGCTGTCTTCTGTTGCGAAACTTCCATACACGAGCTGTATGGATGGAATTTCAAACACGTTCTGTTTGGTACCGACCGCGCTTGGTCCTGTTTCAGCTGACAGGGCGAAGACGCTTGTGTCATTGCTTGATGGATACTTCAAAGCGAAAGGACATCATATCAATATCAATGTCCTCAATAAAGAACTGCTTAAAGATGCGCATCTTCATCCAGATAAATACCCTGATCTGACAATCAGGGTCAGTGGATACGCGGTAAGGTTCAATCAACTCACTCCTGAGCAACGAGAGGAGGTGCTTAAACGAACGATGCATGGAAGTGCCTTGGCCAGCAACACGAAGTTGTCTTCTGTATTCCCATCCCACTGTGACTGCTACAGTGATAACCCAACATCCGTCGATTTGGAAGTCTTCAAGGATCTTCCAGACTCCGAAAACGTGCCAGTTATCGGCAGTGTACACTCTGTCGAAACGTTTAGCTCGTCAGATGGGCCAGGAATCAGGACTCTTGTATTCCTGCAAGGTTGTTCAAAGCGATGCAAGTTCTGCTCAAATCCTGAGACGCAGTGCATTGTCGACCCATCCAGCTGCCCAGAGATGACTGTAACTGATAAAGAAGTTGAAGGCGTTTTGAAAAGGTACCATCACTTCTTACAGCCAAATAACGGTGGAATCACCCTTTCGGGAGGAGAACCTTTGTTACAGCCCGCTTTTGTTGGTTCAATATTCCGGAAAACCAAAGGTCTGGGGCTAACAACGTGTCTTGACACTAGTGGCCATGGAAATGTAGAAGCCTGGGAGCGGGTCCTTCCTCACACAGATTATGTCATGCTATGCTTGAAAGGAATGGACTTAGAGTTGGCCTCATTCATCAGTGGTGTGTCTAAAGAGAGTAATGAACGAGCACGTGAATTTGCAAAATATATTCGTGATTATTACAAAAATGTGAAGCTTTCATTGCGGTGGGTCTTGATGAAGGGTTTGACAGACACGGACGAAGAGATCAAGGCTCTGGCTGCATTTGCAAAAGAGTTGAAGCCAGTATGTACTCATGTTGAGCTCCTTCCGTATCACATACTCGGTAAAGAGAAGTATGATGTGATGGATATGAAGTACGAACTCGAGGATATGGAGCCATATGATTATGAAGATGCTGTTGAAGTGAAAAAGAAGCTCCTACGAATGGGTGTTGACGCCAGTCTTGCTGAGCTGTAAAACATCAATATTGATGTACATAATTTTGACCTGATGTAGAAAATATACCGTAGTAACTTTCCAATTTTGATAGGTATAAATCATTATCTATGGACTTAGGATCGGCTCAAAACTTATCTATCAATATTTTTATCAACTTCTCCGTTTCCGCGGTGAAGGCATCCATGCCCTCTTGCAATTTCTCTTTTCCGCATACATCAGTCTCCCAATATTGGGCAAAACTCTCCTCTGTCAAACGAAAGTCCGGGTCGTTGCAAGCCGCAGCATCTGTCTTTGGGTCACAATTTCTCTTCACGACATCTGGTGACAAGGCACACAATGAATTCAATAAGGGTTCGGGAATCGTCATTTCATCGACTCCTAGTAACCGAAGCCAAGGAGAGCAGAGTAACGCGCAATCGAATTGTGAATTAAACATTGGTGAGTTAGAGTGCGCAACCGACATATTCAAGCGTCAGAATTCCACAAGTGCTACGTTTTTGTTTAGCAGGACTCACCTGCTAGTGCCAAAATTTCATCAACATCACTTCCTTCGACTGCGGCTCCTCGGCTAGGTCTCCAACTTGCAGGCATGCAGATGGTATCATAGTCATACTTTCTAAAATATGCATACATTCTTTTAACAGCCAAAACTCCAGGGTCAGCTTCAGGTGCATATCCTTCCTTGCCACTTTGTTTTTTGTGCCAGTCCAAGATGCGACCGGGGAAGGGACTAATTAAGTAAGCCCCCGCCTGTGCAGCTGCTGCTGCTTGAAGGAAGCTAAACACTAACGTGATATTGCACTGGATGCCTTCTTTCTCCAACACTTTGGCCGCCTGTATACCTTCCCACGTCCCAGCCAATTTGATCAATATTCTGTCTTTAGATATCCCTGCCTCCTCGTACATGGCAATGATAGATCTTGCACGCTCGACACTCTTCTCGGTATTATAGCTCAAGCGAATATCAACCTCGGTCGAAACCCTCCCAGGAACAAGACTGACCAACTCCTTCCCCAGATTTACAGCCAATCTATCAACTGCCAGATTTAACGTCTCCTCTGGCACGTCACAGCCATCCTCTGCACATGTCTTCCGTTTTGCGTAGCTGACTGCCTCTTGGACCATGGCCTCATATCGAGCATCCCCGTTGGCACCTGCCTGAGAAACGAATAGTGGGTTTGTGGTGGCATCTGTAATCAAGCCTGTCTTGGCATATCTAGCAACAGTGTCGATATCACCCGAGTCGATGGATAGGGTGGTAATGTCGGCGAGTGATTCGAGTGCCGATGTTCGAAGTTGAGTGGATGAAAACTTCTTGATTGAAGAGGCGACGGTATTGGTGGTGAATGCCATCGTCGGGCTGGAGAGAGTGGCAACGATTGCGAGGAGAGGAAATTTCATGTTGGATAGGCTGTTGTTCTTTCTTCTTGCTGTTGTGAACACAGTAGAGTGAGCGAGAGACAAAGCGTGGAATGTGGAATACACCATGCTATTGAGAGGAAGCAACGAGCGCAACACATAACAAGTAAAGATTCGTGCGTGCGAAACATTTCGTTCCGGTGAGGGGCTGTCGGTTCGCGGCCATCCATACTTTAATGGGCATCGCCATAAGCACCAATGTTTGTTCTGTTAGATAGCCCACATCGTATCATTCCAATCAGCTGATAGGTAGTCGAAGAATGCCGCCGTACAAGAACAACTGCTGCGCATCATCAGCTTTGTGCGGTGCCACCAAGCCCAATGTTGACAATAGTGCAAAATCAGAATCATTGTCGCCCAACAACCTTCTTAGACTTGCAGTGAGGTCTTCACTTGCATCCTTCCTCTCGACCCGTCTCTCTTCCAATGGTGATATTGCGCAGGATGTATACAGAGCGATGCGTGATGAAGCCCATCTGTTATTGGAGAGGCAATTGGTTTCGGATGCATTGGACTCAGATCCGTTTGAGCTAATGAGAGTCTCATCTGATGGTAATGGAGATGAAGAGGAGAAAGAAGAAAAAGTTGATGGCAGTGTCTTGTTGGACAAGAAGAAGAATAGAGAAATGATTGAGCGGTTTAAGGTGAGTTGTGGACCAATGTATTATAAAATCGAGTCTTTCGCTTGTGTATGTCTATAAGCTCTTCTCAACGTGCAACTTATATTAATGCGATCTGCAGAATATGATGAGTGTCATAAAATGTGAACGCACCACCACTTTAGAAGGATACAGTTCCATACATGCTGTTTTACAGCTAACGAATGATGGAATGATGAAGGGAGTTGATGATAATGTTCGCCTTCATTTTGCATTTGTGAGAGAACCTCAACATAATAACACTCCAAACGACGGAGATTCGAAAGGAGGAGTGCTTATCCATGCCGATGCTTACGACAATGGCGATCATGATTCAGACGTAGACGAAAGCGGCTACTCGGACTCGGACTATGCTGTAAAGAGAAAAAGAAGTCAAGTCAGCCAACAGAGCAATAAACGCATAAACACGCAACAAGAAGGTAAGACAGATGACGAAATGAGCAATGGTACTGACAACAATAATGATAGCTTTACACCAAAAACAATCGTCACGTACAAGATTGATGTGTCCGTTGATTATGGTCAAATGGAAACCTTGCTAGGTGTTGATATCTATGCGCTAGGTGAGCATCCATCTGTTGAGGAGGCTGTGCCGATGACGCATGAAGAAGATGAAAAAGATGAGGATGGAGAAGATGTTGATCAAACGACTTCTGATGACGACGATTGTGATGATGTTACAGAACAAGAAAGGGAAGGTCTAAAGACAGGAGGTCAGGAATTATGTAAAGAGAATGATGACTTCGAAGAAATCGAAATGGCAGATGCAGATGACAGTTCAAAAGGAGATACTGGTAAAGGAGATAGGTTTGGTGTCTTTGTAGACCCTCAACACATCGTTTGTTTCTTGGACCGTGTAAATATGAATCTCAACGAGCAATCTGTGATTTATTTCCTGCTAACATTACCGTTCTATGAACATGAATGGGACATAAGTGGGTTTGTACTATCTTCCATGTTTGATGATGATGATGATGATGATGATGATGATGATAGCTCCTGAATCTGAATCAGCCACTCGCCGCCTGAAAGCTATGCTATGTGATAAAGAATGAAGAAAGATAGAAACACCAAATGATCACAAATACTCCTGATGTGTAGCAAATACCCAACCAGCTAGCGCTGGATGCTGGATAACGCCTCTTAAGTCAGTTTACCACAACTAAAAAGATAATCACCCGAACTCCTCCAAGAGAAAAATCTTCTTTGGTCATACTTAGATGCAAAAAAACAACGAAACAATATTGGAGAATGGGGGAATCGAACCCCCGACCTCGTGCATGCTAAGCACGCGCTCTACCAACTGAGCTAATTCCCCTTCTACAGTAGATTTTTCGGTTTAACTCATAAACCGATATTAAAATTCCATTGGAGCAGATGGGTGATGTCAACTATCTAGAGAGATTAACCAGCACATACAACAGCCGCGTCGCCATAAAATTTGATGTTCTTTCGCTAAAAGGTGTCAAAGAGTGTCATCTCTGCGCCGGAATCCACAACAAAACTTCCTCTTTGAGCGGGTGCACTCCTTCCGAAAGGATCCAAAGATACTTTTTCAACGCCACAGCTCTCATAAAATCCAAAACGGAACAACGCAATCATCATTGGCATCTCGTCAACGATTCACTCTATCACCCCTTTACTCCAATACACAATCAACCATGGCTAAGAATAAAAAGGAAGAAGAAGTCACCCTCTCGAAGTGAGTCCATGATCGGGATTTCGGAACTGTGCTTGAAGAGAACCCTAACTACACAGCGGCGGCGATCGCACCGATCTTGTTCCCTCCCCTCTCTAACCACTAACCAATCCTTCTCTGTCTCTTTGAAACATCACAGGAAGGACCAAAAGAAAGTCGACAAACTTACCGCACAGATCCCTTACCACGAAGGTCGCGGAAACAAGGAGGAAGTTGAGAAGATAAAAGCACAAGTTGATGCCATCTGGCAGAAGACACGTGAGGCTGCTTTTGCTTAAGGTTCTTGTTTCTCTCGAACAACTTCTATTTTCGCCGGAGGGCATGTGCTTGAATTAGTTTCAGCTCTGCATCCTCTTGGCAACAAGCATGGGTTTCATCTTCTATATGAAAGAACTCGCGGCGTTGGGTGTTGGAGCCGCACAGTAGCGAATTATAACTTAAATCTTTATTGTCATGCAATTACACGTAACCTCTTGTTATTAACTTAACTGAGTAGCGCACCGTTGGCGTGGTCACTGCGGCCTGCCGCTGCCCTTTTATTTTCGCCCACCACAACATCATACGTTACTTGCGTTATCTTGTGCACCAGCTCGTCTTTTGCTCTACACTTGATGCATCTTCGACTTATGAAAGTAGCCAGCGTTACTTCGATCATATTCATTATTGTAATAGTAGAGTTGAGGGATGCTTGGTTTAAGCTTTGAGCTCAGCATCGATGAGGCAGAAAAAGATATTGATATTAACAAATCAGATGGAGTTCTTTTGAAACGAGACAACAAAAATCTTGATTGTGATGAAAAAAAACTATCTCCCAATTTGACATGATTCTTTCGTTGTACCAATTATCTCCTACAACACATATTGAGCGGAAAACAAAAATGAACAAAAAAGGTCGATGTGCCGAAAATGATCCAAACAAAAACAAAGAGTTGTTACTCGGAGAGGAAAGTTAATTACTATAATCATTCAGATGTTTGCATTATATTATTTAAATCATGGGGCAATAGTATCAAGGTGCACTCAGTGAAGTAAGCGTGATCAAATCAGGATTACAGCTCTATTATTGGTTTTGGTATTATAATGACCGCAAAATCCAGAAGCTCAATAAAAATCGAAGCCAACTGTATGTTGAACGGGCACACTGCAGGACTTGGGACCCTGGACAATGACACTTCTGACAATGACGTGCAGTTTGGATGACGAAGATGCCACCAGACGCAAGCAAATCCCTCGACTCACCTATCGGCCATTTCAGCTCACATAGTGCCTTTATTCGTAGGATTGATTCATTGATAATACTTCCAAGGACTCAGCGATCTTGGTAAAACTTCTTTTATTCCTTACTTTCCTATATCTTTCCTACATATATGCAGATAGCTAGCTTCATTGCTTTCCATTTCGAAGGTGCTGCTTCGTAGCGGGCAGTGGCTCATGAATCACATCATCAAATAATGTAGCGCAACAATAGTGTGATCCCAAGTCCAGTGATAATTTACATCAAAATTGAACCATATAGACTCGACTCATTGAGTCTTGAAGAGGAGCTCCAGTATGTCACTAAGCTCGCCTAGGCAAAGGTCGGAGGACGCGTCTAACCCCTCCAGCTCGTCACCACAGACCAGCTCGTCCAGCAAAAAGTCCGTATGTCTTTCGAATGAAACTCGCGTCTTGCGAGACACTTTACACGCTGACTGCGAGATCTTCGAGTAGTCAACCTCCTTGAGAGAGAGTGCAGCCTCGCGAACTTCTGGAATGGAGTAGTACAAGAACGGGTCTGATTCGGAAGGAGGAGGGTATCATAGTATGTAGGCAGCAGGTCTGTGAGAGAGGCTCGACGCTGTAAGGACAAAGAAACACAACAACGCTCTGCTTACCTTTCTTTTGAAGCAACTTCAGATCTTCTTCTGTCATCGGTTGCAACTCGAGCAATTCCGTGTTCTTCTTGGCGGCGATAGGGACGAGCAACCTATTTTGCATGACAACGGTCTCTCCTGACGATTCAGATGTTTTGCTTCTCTTGTTTGGCGGAGGCACCATTGCTGTAAACTGTAGTGAGAAATGGTTTGATTTCGCAGCAGTTGTTCAACAGAAGTTGTGATTTGTGTTGAGGTTGTTGAGGTTGTTGAGGTACCTACTTATGTGGAGGAGCATTTCGTTGCATGCATTCATCAAATGTTTCATTTTCCACAAATACTTACACAGTACTTATGCAAGATAGGCCAGTAGGCAGGCAGGAGGAAAGTTTCCTTGTGTTCCACAATTGCACAGTTTCCTTGTTCCACAATTGCACAGTTGATGTTGTTAAAATATTGAACGTAGGAATTGATCAAAGTGAGGCCAAAGATGTCACATACGTGGTCCACAAACCCCGGCTGTCTTGATAACGCCGGCCGGTCGTAAAAAGTCATTACACTGAGGTGGTGGCTCAGGCAGAACGGAATTGGTACAAAACAGAAAGGCGTCGAGGAAAAGTTATCTAATCACGGGGTCATCGGGTCGCGGTTCCTTCGTTCTTTGATTTGCAGCCTATCGGCTTAACACATGGCATGTACCGAGATAGATCGCACTTCTTTGGAGATACTACATACATCATACCTTAAACATATCGAACTGCTGCATCGCTCTCAAGTAGAGTATCAAATAGTGCAGCAGCAAGATGATTGAATACATAATAGTAACGGCTTAATAAACCTAAGACATTATTGAATGGCAGAATGAGAACTAGAACGATAACTTCTGACAATGACGTGCAGTTTGGATGACGAAGATGCCACCAGACGCAAGCAAATCCCTCGACTCACCTATCGGCCATTTCAGCTCACATAGTGCCTTTATTCGTAGGATTGATTCATTGATAATACTTCCAAGGACTCAGCGATCTTGGTAAAACTTCTTTTATTCCTTACTTTCCTATATCTTTCCTACATATATGCAGATAGCTAGCTTCATTGCTTTCCATTTCGAAGGTGCTGCTTCGTAGCGGGCAGTGGCTCATGAATCACATCATCAAATAATGTAGCGCAACAATAGTGTGATCCCAAGTCCAGTGATAATTTACATCAAAATTGAACCATATAGACTCGACTCATTGAGTCTTGAAGAGGAGCTCCAGTATGTCACTAAGCTCGCCTAGGCAAAGGTCGGAGGACGCGTCTAACCCCTCCAGCTCGTCACCACAGACCAGCTCGTCCAGCAAAAAGTCCGTATGTCTTTCGAATGAAACTCGCGTCTTGCGAGACACTTTACACGCTGACTGCGAGATCTTCGAGTAGTCAACCTCCTTGAGAGAGAGTGCAGCCTCGCGAACTTCTGGAATGGAGTAGTACAAGAACGGGTCTGATTCGGAAGGAGGAGGGTATCATAGTATGTAGGCAGCAGGTCTGTGAGAGAGGCTCGACGCTGTAAGGACAAAGAAACACAACAACGCTCTGCTTACCTTTCTTTTGAAGCAACTTCAGATCTTCTTCTGTCATCGGTTGCAACTCGAGCAATTCCGTGTTCTTCTTGGCGGCGATAGGGACGAGCAACCTATTTTGCATGACAACGGTCTCTCCTGACGATTCGGATGTTTTGCTTCTCTTGTTTGGCGGAGGCACCATTGTTGTTGGTTGTGGTGAGAATATTATTTATTACTGGGCGTTGTTCTGCGCAAGCTCCTTTGTAACCTGTGAGGATTTTTTATGGTTTGTTGTTTGGTGGGGTGGACATGATGCTCGTTCAACAGCTGCTTATCGACTCCGGATCCGCGTGGTGAAGATGTGGCAGATTTGCTGTTATGTAAAAAAGTTCAACGACGTGGCGTGAACTTAGATGTTTTAACATTACAATAGAGGACAGTATCTACTTAATGTTGTACCATAAAGAAAGGTTAACTCCCATCCCCCACCAATCTACCAGCATAAGTACGCATCACTCCCTCATTCTATCTATCACTCCTTCATTCCTCCATCCATCCATAAGTACATCGCTTATCCTCTTTTTCAAACAGTCCGCTCCATGCTCCACGCTTCAGCCTCAAGCAGCACTTGTTCACTCAGTCTTCCGTCGATATATAATCATACAAATGGAATAATTCACCCGCCATGTTCTGTTCTACCATCGCAACGCCACTGACAGCCTCGATAATAACTTTACTTCTCTTATCCTTATTCTTATCTACTGCATCGTCTGATCAGAATGAAATCAATAACAATACTGACAAACGTAACAGAATACCAAGAAGATTGTTAAGAAATCATGATTTCTCTGCAGCAGCGTATGCGTCGATTGCATCAATTGACACAAAGTTTGTACGACCTTCATTTCTACGTAGTGCAAGAAAACACTACGACTTCGACCTCCTGGTGATTGGAGCTGGCAGCGGAGGCATTGCATCGGCGCGACGAGCAGCATCCTATGGTGCAAATGTTGCGGTTGTGGAAATGGGAAGACTTGGAGGCACCTGCGTCAATGTAGGCTGTGTGCCTAAGAAAGTAATGTACAATGCAGCATCAATCTCAGAAATGCTTCATGATATGCACCACTATGGATTTTCAGGCTTCGAATCTGGTGCAGTGCAATTTGACTGGGGATACATCCAACGATCTAGAGATGCATACGTAGCAAGACTGAATAAGATTTATGATACAAACTTGTCGAATTCAGGTGTAGCTAAGCTGATAGGAAGGGCATCTTTGGCGAAAGATGCTCATGGAAATATAGAGGTCATTGTGTCTCCCGTGGAAGGCGATGCAACAAATTCAATGCAAAAAAGGTATCGAGCAAAACATATTTTGATTGCAACAGGTGGGGCTCCCACAATGCCTTCTGGCGATGAATCTATCAAGAAATATTCCATCACTTCGGATGAATTCTTTGAACTGCAATCTCTTCCTAAGAAGTCAGTAGTAGTGGGAGCAGGATATATTGCTGTCGAGCTGGCGGGTATCCTACAAGCCCTTGGTAGTGATACATCTCTCGTGCTACGAAAAGATAAAGCATTACGAAACTTTGATGAGATTCTGTCCGACACATTAGATAAAGAGATGGAGCGCCAAGGCATCAACATAGTTAGAAATACAATGGGAGTGAGCAGAATCAAATATGATGAGACCAGTGCAACGAAGGAGATAATACTCAACAATGGCAAAGTGATCAGAGATGTTGATGTTGTAATTATGGCTGCTGGTCGAAGCCCACTAGTTAATTCATTAGGGTTGCAAGATGTAGGAATACAACAAAATGATGGCGGTTACATTCAAGTGAATGAGTACTCTGAAACATCAGTAGACGGAGTGTACGCTGTAGGTGATGTCTGTGGCAATGTTGAGCTTACACCACCGGCGATTGCCGCCGGACGACGATTAGCAGATAGATTATTTAGCGTCAATCTGGATCATGTAAATGCCAAGGTATCGTATCAAAACGTTCCCACCGTGGTGTTTTCGCACCCTCCTATTGGCACAATTGGGCTCACAGAAGCTGAGGCAGTAGAAAAGTATGGAGAAAAAAACATCAAGGTCTATCGTAGCAAATTCAGCAACTTGTATTACGGGCCATTCCAAATAGAGCAATCCGAAAAACCAAAGACTTGCATGAAGTTAGTATGTGCAGGAAAAAGTGAGCTTGTTGTGGGACTCCATGTGATTGGAATGGCCGCGGATGAATTACTTCAAGGCTTTGGCGTAGCAATAAAGATGGGAGCAACAAAGGCAGATTTCGATTCGTGCATTGCAATTCATCCGACTGCAGCTGAAGAGTTTGTCACCCTCTATCCCTGGGGCTTGAGTAGTCAAGAGACTGGTGCAAAAGTTAGTCCTTTGAATGGAAATGCAGCACCAGAACCTGATTTGTGAAGTAAGCCTTTGCTTAAACAACGCTTATGAGTCATTTGGTTCATTACCACCATACTGAATTGCAACTGTAGCTTGACCAAAGTTTTGACTAGAGTTCACTTCTTCCAATGGAAAGGACTGAACAATACTTTCGAGATGACGACCACAATTTTGCAAGCCTTGAGCTGTACCCAAAATTGAAGAGACAGCTAAAGCTAAAGTCAACCTGAAACCAGGAGTGTATCTCACTCCTTCTCCAGACAGTGCAATGTCATTCAAGTAGGTAGCATGTCGATCTTCAACGTCGGCAAGAATGCTCAGGCGTACATCAGCGAATTTTCGAAACTTGGACACTGCTCCAATGATCTGCGTAATGTCGCTAGCTCCCGGTCGGAATAATCCATGAGGAAAGACTACTCTGAATTCGTCTGAAATTTCACTCAGCTGCTGTGCTATGCGCAAAAGACTAGCTGACAGTAAACTTGGCCACTCCAAAACGCGGACAGGATGGTTCATAGAGATGTGACGATAGTAACCTCCTAACGATTGCAATGTTACCACAAGAAGATCAAGCTGAACTATTATATTCTCACTCTCGCTCAAGAGGCGATCATAGCCCACAACATCAAGAATGATGTTTAGACCCAGTGAGGGTTCCAATTTTCCTGGTTGTAGTTCACTTTTCGCCAAAGCAAATGTTTTCTTCACTGCGGCCACAGCACCTGCAAGCCTACTCGTCACGTCAATCTCCTTATGACCGTAACGGAGCATCCACAAAGGGTCAACCAGGTTAACGTCACTTTTCTTCTCTTCTCCAGAAACTGAAGAAATTGATGAACAGGATTTACTCGACTGATAAAAGAATTGCTCCAAGTCCTCAAACAGCTGCACCGTCTGTGCTTGAACTATTGTTCTGGAACTGCGAGGAAATATAAACATCTCGACAAAAAGGAACGTAACGACTCCAACACAAATCAGCATAATCCTCATAGGAACGTAATCATCAACCTCCATCTTGTTCTCGAAGCTGCCATAGAGGATTGATCCGACGCTTGTGCAAGCGTATCTGCTCGCGTATGGGCGATCTGGGTCTGATAAGAATGTCGATATGCCTGTTATCAGGGTCAATGCCAATAGCTTCGCGATGGCATTTGTTACATGAAAAACATTCGAGATGAAAAGAGAGTATGCAGCCGCAACCAGAGTGCCCCATAGTCTGTCTAGAGCCTTTGTGTAAGCTGCTCCTGTCTGCTCAAGACTGATGCTGGCGACAGTTACCCCAACCCACACACTGTTTGGGTATGCTATATGGCCATTGAGATATGGAATAGATACCCACAACGACGCTAAGCTTATACCGAAGGCTGTCTTTGTAGCAAGCCTGCGCTTTGATATGTCTCTCCAAAGCCATTTCATTTTGAGACACGCTACAAACCGAGACATTAATGTCGCTATCTCTGGTGCTTCATCTGATCTATCTTTCGTTGTACTTACGACATCATGGAGTTCATAGAAGAAGCTATAAAGTGCAAGGAAGGTAACCCTAACTCTTATCATAGGGCCTGTTGTAGAGCGAGATGCATCATCATTGTTTAGAAGCAAAGATTCCGCATCATGAATAGCCTGTCTCATTGCTTGCAAATATTCCTCCATGGAACGCTGCAGGTCATGAATGCTTTGTTCTTTGTCCTCGTTTGATGCTTCGATAGAAAAGAATGCCGTTTCACTCTTGTTGTATATCATAGCAAGCTTCTCGAGTTTATAACCCAAATTTTCGGAGATTTTCACCTTGACTTCCCGCACATGATTGTTCTGGCTAGTGAATTCTTCTCCCAAAAGTGTTTGTGTAGTTGCAACTTGTACTAGTTCGGCATGCTTCTGCTGTTTGTTCGCGCATGCGACAAATGCTTCTAATGTGCCAATATCTATTCCTGCCCATGGAATACCAAGTTCGCTTTCTATTTTCATCTCTGGAAGATATGCGTCAAGGCGTTTTATAATTCTGCGTCTCCTTCTTGTATGGAAATCTATAAGCGTCCTTGCCTGTCGAGCTAAATCTGATGCCTTTCCAATAGATTGCATGTATCGTGTCAGGCTGAAAAGAAGTTGATTCGTTTCATGTGATAGTTGCTTCATCAATAATGTTATTTGTCTAGATGCAGTTGTAGATCTTGGGAACTTGACCATAGCAACATGTACCAGCACTGAAACTGCAATACCAACACAACATGTTCCAACAAGAGAGGGCACAAAAAATGGCCCAGTCTTCGACGAAGAAATGTGTTCAGTACCAACATTTCTCAGTGAAAGAGGAGATGCTACCACTAACCAAAATATCAGAAGCATCAAATTCTTCATGGTGAGAAAAGGCCAAGGACAAAGAAATATAACCAGCGAAGCTAACGTGGCCACAAAGGGGAGCAAAATTCGATAAACCTCAGTCGAGGTAAACGAAAGCGCTGTTGAAACTGCCCAAGAGATGAGAGCTATCGGTATCATTGGAACAAAGACATCCTTCGTGGATAGAAGTGTGCCACCAAGTGTCGGTTTAATCACAGTTATTGCAAAGACATTTCCAATCCATGCAACCGGTAAGACTTCTTGGCCGCTAAACACAAGCAGAGAAAATGTAGTGAAGGTAACTGCAGATGCACACGCAGCTGCGGCGATTCTCTCTCTGAATTCTGATGTAATTTGAAATGGTTCGCGAAAGCTACTCTGTGAACGTACGGACCAGCTGGATTGGGGAGGAATGCAATTATTCTCACCCCATACTGCGCCGTCCGAAGACCTACGATTCCATCTTCGCCTCGGTTCATCATTGTCGCCCATGTTCGGTGCTGTGAGGTAGATTTAATATCTCAACTGTTTGTTATGGGACGGAAGACCGCTTCAATGGATATAGTGTAAAGTGTCTAGCTAGATAGATCTTAATGAAATTTTACCTAATCTCCAAAGTTGATTGGAATGTTGTTTCCATGTCGATCATCTCGATAAATGATAAATATAGCATATTAACTAAGTATGTACAGTTGATGCAATATCAAAGCAATCGTATGTAGTCGGGTCCGAACCTGAATACCACTCCAGTAGTAAGCGAGACTGGTCTTTCCAGTTCACGAGAACTCAACACATACATTCATTTGCACAGTAAGGTCGTAGCCAGATAGAGCGCGTCATAGCTGGTTCGACTTAGTCAGGGTCAGGGAGATGACTATATGCCTATCAATGTCGAAGGGTACCGTAGTAAGTAGGCACCAATGGAGGGTGGGTGGGAGAAAAGAAATCTCTCTCCTGCACTTCAATTCAAAGTAACCAGTAGCAATAGATTTGGCCCAGAAATCGCATAGATAATGGGTAGAACTCCCCATATTCAGCCAGTGTTCAGGTCTCCATCTGCTTGCGCAACCAGAACACCAACAAGATATGCTTTCAAAGGTTTCACCTCCAAAAAGAGAGCCCAGCAGAGCATGGTAGTTGGGAATCCCATTTGTCTGCTTACTTCTTCCTCGCTCCCCAGGCGAGGTTGGGACCACGCTCGTGAGCGTAGAAGTATCATAAGTTCAAATATTATGCCTTATTACGCTCAAAAAAAGGAAAAAGGAGACAGCGAGCAGATTATATGATGATGAGGCAGAGAAATGCGCGAGAGAAAGCTTCCGATCAACTGAGAGACCAAGTCCAACAGCAAGCGAAGAGTGTCCTGCCATTCTCTCGAGTCGCAACTATCTGAATGAGATTATGAACGAGGTTTATGCAAGAGGATGAGTTCGATATACATCCTGCATATAATGCTTTTAGTCTATTAAACTTTTCTACAAAATACTAATATCTCTGCCGAACAGCTTCACTTTTATCCAGTCCAAGGCAACCAAGACAGCATTCTTGGGTGAAGTCATTTTCAATAGGTAGATACTTCGCCAAAGGCCAAATCCCAACTTGCCCTTTATTTGCAGCCGAACAGGATCCCAATTCTCAGTATCGCCCGGCAAGCCCCCTCCAGGTGCTATTTGTACTTGAGCTAATGCCGAGCCTGATCCGGTGTATGCAAGGATGCCCAAGTCAAGATATTGGAATGGTGGAGCGATTTCATCGTCTCCCATTGCGAACGAAGCTATTTTGTCAGCAATAGTTTTCGATTGATCAGGATTCATTCGCAGAGGAGGGAGGAGCTTGTCATCCATCGCATCAATGAGGTAGTCTTTTGAGAGCAAGCCACCCAAGAATTCACCCTGTTGAGCAGCAACTTGTGCTGTAGCTGGCAACATTGGTGAGTTCGAAACGCAACTACAATCACCCAAGGCAAATATCTTGCCTTCCCCTCCAATCACACGTAGCCATGGATCAACTGCTAACCTTCCTCTTGCAAATTCCTGCGCACCTTTCTGCTCCGTCTCGCCCAGCATGTCAACCAGGTGGGTTGTGATGGGTAGCTGTCCTATACCGGCTGCCCAAAGAGACATGCCATATGGAATTTTCTCTCCGTCCTTGAAGTAGACATAATTTCCTGATACCTCACTCACAAGTTTGTTTGTCAATATTTCAAGAGGCTGAAGTGTTGGCACTCCCTCGAGATCGATCTTCCTCGTTAACTTACGAATCGCCTCCTCCTTCATCCCATCCTCAAATGGTCGTAATATCGACGGTGCCGCCTCCACAATCTTAATTCTGACATATGGCAACAACTCCTTGTAAAATCTTGCTCCATTCTCCTCAATAAAATCCAACAACTCGGCCGCAAACTCGATTCCCGTCGGCCCGGCCCCGATAATCACAAATGACAATTCCTTAATCTTTTCCTCTTCCGTCAAATTAGGCAATCCTGCACTCTCGAAGCAATTCACTATCGCATTTTTAATCTGTTGAGCATCGCCCACCTGTTTCAAGTAGTTACAATATTCTTCAACGCCTGGTGTTCCAAATGTGGTGGTTTGTGCACCAACCGAAAAGACGAGACGATCGTAGGTGATTTGGAATTCTTCCGTTTCGCAGGAGTTGCCCTCACAAACGATGGAGACGCAGGAGAGAGTATTGGTTTTGGGATCGACTTCGGTTGCGGCTGCCTCGAGGTAGCGTACTTTGCTGTTAATCTGTGCAGAGATTGAGAGAGAGAGAGAGGTGTTTGTAAACATGAAACGATGAGAAAGAAGCGTATTGGAGTAACGCAAAAAATGATGAAAACAAGAGTCACTGCAAAGCAAGGATGGTTCTTCCAACTATTTCAATGTGCACAAGTTATGTGCAACAACTATCAAGAATGAACCTCACCTCTCTCACAGGCTCCGTAATACTACGAAACTCCACAGTCCCCACACTCGCCCCAGCCAACATGGGCGTAAAGACAAAATAATTCCGTGGACTAATCACAGTCACGTCATATTTGTTGCAATCAATCGTTTTAAGAAACGAAGCGGCACCCCATCCTGTTCCCAATACAATGATGCGTTCTTTTTGTTTGTTTGCTGGATAATAGTCGCTTTTGGAGAATGACGGAAGGATGGACGCTGCCTTTTCGGCGAGGAAGAGTGGGTAGGGTCGTTCTTTTGTGACTCTTTTGATGCGTTCGGCTGTGATTTTACTGGTGGTGGTTGTTGTGCGCTTTGTTGGTATTGATGATTCTACCGCTGTCCCAGCAGCATCAGGCGCTGGTGGTTGCTCCTTTTGTTGTTGGTCGTCTACCGCAACCTCTGTATTCTTGTCTTCTTCCACCGTCGATTCCTTCAAGTACGTATATGATCTGTAAGTATTTCCAGCAGTCGCTGTTATCTGGGTACGAGACTGTGCTGGTGTTGTAATGAAGGCACTCGTCGGAGAGGCCAATGAGATTGCCGAGAGAATGGCTGCTACTCTTGCGATTTTCATGCTGCTGCTGCTTCCAGGAATAATAAGAAACGATAATTGATATTCAGCACATCCACTTGCTTCCACTGTTCTCCGCCGCCATTGAATTGCAACTATTTCTGTCGATAGTGGTGCAGGCTACGATATGGTAGATACCGAGCAAAATTGGAGAGCAAACATTGAAATTTGCCTCCGAGAACTTTGCTCTTCAAAGAAAAGTGCAAATTTGACGAAGCGACACGTCAGTCTTCTTTAGTGGGGTCCCTGGCAATTGGGATCGCGTCAGCCTTCGGCTGCCGTCGGCCCGCCCGTTTTTATGCCATCACGATGATCGATGATGATGATGTGAACATCATGAGGAGTCATGAGGGCATTCTTCCTCAAAGCGGCTCACATCAAGAAGCAACTGAGGCTGTACCATCTTATTATACAAGGAAGGAGAACAGAGCTACCGGTCGTGCAATAGCAAGTCGGCAGCGCTTATTTATTAGTTGACTCAGCAATCTCGGTTTATACCTTTGAAACATCACTATTTCTTGTGTTAACAAAAATGAAAGTACCTACACAACATCATGACAATTTGACAGCCATGGGGCTGCTTGCAATCATATCAATGATGACCCTTATGTCAACGTCATCCTTCCAACCACCCGCCTCAAACAACAAGCACATACACCATCGCTCTCTCGACACAAATTACATCAGCAGCAATCTAGTTAGTAGAACATCATCAAAAACCACAACAACACTTCACATGGTATTCGACTTTTTCAAAAAGGCACAAACCGAAGCAACCGAACAAATGTCCGCCATAGCCAACGGCCTTGCCAAATCACGAAACCAACTCCTCTACAACCTCGAGGACTCTCTCGCTTCTGATTCCAAAAACGGAATGAATTTAATGGATCAACTCGAAGATACATTACTACAAGCCGATTTGGGTATGGCCACGACTGATGATGTGCTAGAGGAGGCAAGATATTTACGAAGTGAGAGTACGGAGATTTTTGGAAGGGATGAGATTAAGGCGTTGTTGAGGGGGAAGTTGTTGGAGGCTTTGGGGGCAAGTGCAAAGGGTTCTTCGGAATATCAACGTGTACAGAAACGTGCGGGGAAGGAAGTTGTTGTTGACGATGACGCAGATGACAACTCCAATTCCTTTGCTCTGAAATTTGCCACTGAAGGTGATCCTAAACCAATCTCTGCCAAGAAACAACTTACTGTACATTTCATTATGGGGGCAAATGGGATGGGAAAGACTACCACCATTGGCAAATTGGCTCACCGTCTTAAAGCCGAAGCTGGACAGAAGGTATTACTTGCTGCATGTGATACATTTCGTGCAGGTGCCGTGGCCCAGTTAGAGCGATGGGCGGAACGTGCTGATGTGGATTGCTTCTCGCCAAATGAGGCTACCAATGGACCATCGGCGGTGTTGTATGGAGCGCTGGACAAGGCAATCAATGAAGAGTATGATGTGTTACTCGTTGATACATCGGGAAGGTTGAGTAACAATGATGCACTTACCGCTGAACTTGTCAAGATGAAGAAGGTGATTCAAAAACGTATGTCTACGGCCTTTGATGAAAGAGTGAGGCCCGTGCCCAATCTACTAGTTCCACATGAAACATTGCTTGTTATTGATGCAGCCCAAGGGCGGATGGCGTTGGATTCGGCAAAACAATGGAACAAGGAAGTTGGATTGAGCGGTTTAATATTAACCAAGTTAGATGGAAGTGCCAAGGGTGGAAGTGTAGTGGCAATAAGTCGAGAGTTGGGCTTGCCAGTCAAGCTTGTGGGTGTTGGGGAGGGGATTAATGATTTGAGAGATGTGAGTACAAAAACTGACGATAGCTTTCTGAGGCTAAGTTGATTTGATATTTCTTCTCTTTAAAACTCACGACAATGGTTTCATGTGCAAAATAGTTTGAGCCAGAATCATTCGTAGATGGACTTCTCGGTATTGGAGTCGCCGGTGGAGGTTCGTCAAAGGAAGGTAAAGCATTGGCATCACGGCTAACCCAGATGCGCAAGGAGAGAAGTCAACGTGCCAAGACTACTGCAACAAAGCCTCCTTCTTCATCATCGACATCATCTGCTATGGGAGGAGGATTGGGTGGTCCCGCTGGACAAATGACTTTGCAAGGTTTAGAAGATATAGGTAACATGGATATGGAAGAGGAAATGGACGAGATGCAATTGATCACTCCTGGTGCTGGTGCTGCGGGGAAGAGCAAGTCGAAAAACAAAAAGAAGAACAAGCGCAAGAATAAGAAATAAAGACGCTGCTCATCAAGGTTACAAGTAGTAGGAACTCTCTCTAGGTGTCAGTATACAACTTTTGCCCGATGCCAGTATTGCCCGTCCACAGATATTTATTGACCGAGCCCGGAGCTGACACACCTTCGAGCAATAGTTATTCTGACTGTAATAAAGCAGGGTAGGTACCGACATGAGATTGTGGTCGGTGCTGGGGGTGGGTGATTGAAACGACAGGAGAAGGTGTAATCTTGTCCGTCCGCTTCCTCTCTACGATACTTTCTCGCTGGAACCAGGAACTCTGAATGAAGCTCTTTTTTTGCCTTGCAGCTGTGGATATGAAGCGAAGTCATGGTTGTGATGGCACCAGAATACTCCTACCGTCATTGTTCGCCATGATTGACTACTTCAAAGGTGTCTACGGTTTAAATCTCCTCTCCCGTATCCACGGATCGGCGCTCTACAAAGGCTCTATAGCCGGAATTTTGGCCGTCTTAATATATCTCTTGATCGAACTCCAATGGAACAGAGTTGGCGGTCGGGTGTCAGATGATTTAGATCATCCCAACAGTGTTGGCGTCCTCATTTCTAGCGTTTCCCTCCTGATTGTATTTCGAGCCAACTTTGGATATCAGAGATATTGGGAGGGTGTTGGGGCGGTTCATCAATGCATGTCAAAAATAATGGACGCTACTATGCATGCTGCTGTGTTTCATATGCAAAACAAACAGTATGAAGGTATTCACCCACCAAGTTTCTTTCATTTTGATGACTTGAACAAATTAAACTTGACTCGCGCCAGGCGGCGTCGTGATGAAGATGTCTCATCATTTTATATTGAGCATGCTATGAAGTCTGTCATCGACATGGAGAAGGTTCACAGCGATCCAATCGTTGACGAATCGTCAAACCACGCAAGGATGCGTTCTTTAATTGACTCCATCGTTCCACCCTCGCCACTTAGAAAAGAGAAGCTTCAGAGGCCGGTTTGGAACTCGTCGGCCAAGACATCAATCTCCCCAAAGGAGGAGGAAAGAACAGATGTTCAAAAACGTGCAATGCTCAATATAAGGACCTTCCCGTCAGCACAAAATCCCAATGAAAATTTCGGAAGCCGACCAAATGGCCAAACACCACCACTTTTCCTCCAAGAGCTAGCTCATTTATCTTCACTGCTATGTGCAGTAGCGTTGTCAACATTGAGGAATGACATTGAAGACAAAGAGTCACCATTAGACATCTACATCCCTGGCTCCCAATTGCCGGCCGCCGATCCGGACAAACTTCCGAAGGATACAAAGCTGGGATTTCAACATAAAAGTATGTTCGTTACAATTCTTTTCCATTGGCTAGGGCTTGATCGCTTGCCAGGAAAACGAAACATGTACAATGTCACTCGACCCCTCCTCGTCCTTGGTGGAGTGTCAGACTGTGAAGTCCACTATCTTCAAATGGCACGTGGACCACATGCAAAGGCTCAGCTTGCCTTTCATTGGTTTGCAGATTTCATTGTTAGGGAACATCTCAATGGAAGTATGGGGGAGGTTCATTCTGCAATTATTAGTCGTCTTGTGCAGTTCAGCAGTGATGGGATGTTGGCCTACAATCAGGCGAGAAAGATAATGTTCATTCCTTTTCCCTTCCCACACGCTCAGTTGAGTGTTTTCTTTACATTGACAATGATTCCTGCAGTTCCGTTTTTGATGGATCGTTTTTGCAATAAGCTGTGGACTGGATGTCTTTTATCCTTTTTGACAGTTACTTGTTTAGTGGGGTTGCATGAGGTAGCGCGTGAGCTCGAGAATCCTTTCCGAAACGTCCCCAATGAAATACCTTTGTGCACACTCCAAGCAATGTACAATGAAACTCTGGTGACAATGTTTTCTGGTTATAATCCCGATTTCTTTTGGGACCCAGAAACTTACAGTGGAGCGTTGCATGCGTTGGCCATGAGTAAGGTTTATCAGCGTAGTTGCAGTAACGAGATGAAGAATGGCGAAGCAAATAATGATGTTGTTGTAGGATGCAGTGCGAATGTAGCGCAAGATGCCACTACTACTGATACTGTCGCGGATGATACTACTTCGCGTGTAGTGATTGAGTTGAAAGAGATCCTGGCAAAACAGGCAAATGCAATAGAAGAACTGGAGCGAGTGTTGGATGCAAATGAAGCAGCAGAGCGAGATAAACATCGTTTCGATGAATAGATAAGAGTAGACGATTTCGCCCCTAGGGAGGCCCACTAACGTACCGTCGAATTTCTGTTACATCATATAGAACCTTTCCGAAAGTGTCCAGGTGGCAGAGGTTAAGCCAAGATTTTTTAGAAGAGATAAGTCCAACCTAGGAATATTTAGGAGCATCTATCTCCGATCTATGGTACACTTTCGTAAGTCAGCGGATTAAGTGTAGTGACTAAGTGCATATTGTGTGCACATCACGCGGCGCAGGGCACAATTGATGAATGATGTTTCGACCCCGAACCTTGCATCAAACTACATCAGAATTGCAGTAGCAATAGCGACGATGAACCCAGACATCACAGTGTCAGGAGTGACACCAAAATTGGTATCAGTGTTCTTCTCGAGCTCAATGTTGATGGCAAAAGTGGATTCCTTGATACTAAACGCTTCAGTCAAGGCATAAGTAGAACCTCCCGTGATTTCAAACGCAAGGCGGCGACTTCCAGACAGCTTGATGTACACAGAGCCCGTGACAGTAGCAGCGGAAACACCGTCGTAACTGAAAAACCTTGAAGGAATGACGGAATCGACGTGGACACCGTTCTTGGTTGAAACCATGGTCATTGATGAAATACTTGAGTCCTCGAGGGTATTTTTCTTAACAATGACCAACTCTTCGGTACCTTGTGTCATCTTGAGATTGTCGATGGAGTCGATCTCCATTTCTCCCGATATAGACTTGATACAAACGTTCAAGAGACTGTCAGTGTTGAGAGTTGCTGTGTTAATACAGGTAAAGGATGATGCGTTGTCACAGAGACAAGCTTCAACGTAGTTTTCCACCCTTGCAGTCTGATTAACAAAGGCAATGAATCTAATAGAATACTCAGAAAAAATGAGAGAAACCGGATCCGCTTTCACGTTCTGAAGGTTTTGGATCCCTTCTGCAATTGCTATGTCGTTGATGGATTTGGGGAACGAACCGTAACCGTCTCCAACCCCCTCCACAAGAGCCGAGGAAAAATCGTCTGCTGATTTGATGGCTGTAGAGACACAATCGTTACTCCCATCACACCACTCCGAAAAAATGATCTCATACTGGACATCTGTACCCTCTTCGAGGTATCGGAGCATGCGACGAGTCAATGAAACGTCTCCGTATTTGGTGAGTCGGCTGCTTCCTCTAGGTTCAATACCCTGCATTGCATTTTCAAGTATTTCAATTTCAACGGCATTCAGATTAGCATCGTCCACAGCCAACGTTGCGATCCCAGAGTCTGGGATCAGAGTCATGTTAACTGTAAAGGATACCTCGACAATTCCAACGCCGCCGTTTACAGTATTCTTGGCAAGGTTGACATCGGCTTCAAAATCAACAGCGAAATTTATTTCGACATTAACATCACGCTCATCTGTCTTGATGACGCCACTAGATTCAGAGAGCAAGTTGACTCTGACACATAATTCGATGTTATTGCTTGTGCGATTCCAGAAATTGCTCTGGGCAATGGTTTGCTTATCTAAATCCAAAAGGACCTCGAGGTAGTCATGGTTGGAATCTTTGGATGTAGTGGATGACGTGGTTTTGATGGTGGTACTGTCGATGCCAACAGTGCAGCCCTTCTCAAAGACAATTGCTTCGTACGAGGTGCGGCCCGTTCCAATCTCGTACTTGAGCGCGATCTCATTGGTGACATCCATGCTGAAATTAGGAAGGAGCTGGAGAAAGTTAATATCCCAGTTGAGAATTTCAGCAGATGCGTGAGACGCAAAAAGGAAGGCTCCAATGATAAGGGACTTGAAGATGGAAAAATGCATCATGATATTGTGTGAAGCGATAAATCCTTAAGAGTATGGAATGTGATTTATGAGTTGAGACGAGGATGTGCAGAGTGGAATTGAAATTGCAACACACCAATCAAAAGCCAGTGTCACCAGCGTGTTCAGTCGCATGGGGGGGGGCAAATAAAATGCACACGCAAGTGCGTTGCTGTACTTGCCCACTTGCAGAAGCCTCCCTCGCGGAGGTGCAATAACATGTAGATTTTTGAACCGATGAAGAGCAGTGTGTTTACTTACATAAAACTTAATGTCGATATGGTAGAATTATTGGCGAGATCTAATCACAAGGAGCACAATAGACGGAATAACACAACAACATTACTCCTACCCCCCGGTCTTGTACTATCCGTCCTCAGCGAAGGTGCGTGGTTTTGTTGACCGCACGCGGTGGAGGGTAAAAGACTGGTGAAAGAGGAGGATGAGGCGAGGAACAAGAGCACCAAAGAGCAACCATCTGTCGTGTCATATGTTGTGTGCGAACCACTTGAAACGGTACCTGACTTGCGAACCGCATGAAAGGATTGCGATTTTCATAACGTTACTTAAGACGACCAATATACCATACCCTCGTGACCTCCTCGTGACTAAAAGCAAGCCCTCCAGTATCAGCTGTACGTTGCCTACCCTAAAAGAGCCTCAAATTGTAGATACCAATTGCCTTCACCATCAGGACCAGTCTGACAGAGGAGTAGCGAGGAAACGGAAACGTCCTCATGCACGATCTACCATTGGTATTGTGCATGTCTCTGTGATGCTGGCGTTTGTTTTGACTTTAATAGAGATGTTTGTTTTTGTTACCATACGCATGCGGTACTTTCCACCGCTATGATTCTTCCTGCCCCCATGGCAATGATTGTGCGTATTACCACGGCTTGGGGCGCTGCGATTTTGTCCGGATGTGATTCTAAAGTAGCTATCTTCAATTAGTAATAGTAATGAAAATGTGGAGCTTTCAGTTTGAGAAAAGTACCTACATGTTATGTTGGTGAGTGACGTTACCATCATGATTTACACACATGAACATCATCCAAGAGGCTATCGATTCCAGATACAAGTAGAGTGTAAGCCAAAATATCAATACATTCGCAACAGTATGCGAAGCTTATCTGCATAAGCCATCTTGCACAACTGAATGGATTCAACTCATAGATCAGCTCCGTTCCTGGCCTTGAACAATAGAGCAAGTGCCCCAGTGAAGTTGAAGTCACGGACACTTTGTTGCACGAACTAATCTGAAGACGCAAACCCACTCTGAATTATCTTAGGCTGACCACCAGCTGCACAATGGACCTCAAAAAGGTATCGGAGGGTCTCTAGTACTGTCGTTTATTATTGCTGGGTGGTTAGGATGGAGGATATTCCTTCCTCAACGATTGTTCTCGCGTACAAATAACAGGAGAAATGCTACGGAAACCTTTTCCTTATCACAAGCTTGTATGGATATGATGTAGCCAACATGGCTGCCACAACCATTAGTGCGTCTTTTGCCAGACGGGAACCTTCTTCATGTTTTAGTACTCGGGCATCAATTTACTATTCGAGGGTTAGTTACAGGTATTGATGTAATCATTTCAATCACTTGATTGTTAAGTTAATTCTATCGCTATGAAATGATCTAAATATTCCTAGAAGATTTCTATCGTCAAGTAACACTTCGTCATTTTATTTCCCCTATTGGGGGCATCCAACTTGGTTCGCCACTTAGTGGACAAACCATTCAACCCTGCTCAGTTGAACTTGTCTTATCTAATCAAGACTACAACCGACTAATACTCACATTTGTCTAAGCCATGTGCTCACCTCCCAACCTATTACTCACAACCTTATCCTTCCCTTTCTTTGCCCTAGTTGGGTTCTTATGCGCCACAAACTTGGGTTTGGGTTGCTGCTGCATATGTGAGATGCCATTATGAGCGCTATTCCTTCCACTCATGCGTGGCGAGCGACGGGGAATAGGGAGATTATTGGCCGCATCCGTCTCCGCGTCCTTCATTTCACGGAGGTCGCGTAGGATTGGATCTTTCGCATCCTTATCGGTGTAATTGGCTTGGGGGTCTACACCCGAGATTTGCTGGAGCCAGCTTGCTGCGTTGGCAAATCCACTGGTCATGATGTTAGTGTTCTCGTTGATTGATGTTTAGCTGTTGCTGCTGATGTTCTTTGAAAGACTTTGTGACGACTTAACTCTGAAGAGTTTGATTGGAATTCTGCGTGCGTTGTGAGATTTCTTAGGATCTTTTATGGTGATGGCTCTCGCTTATTCTCTTTGCTCATGTAGATAATAGTTGAGAGCACTGAAACACTCCGACTGGGATGAGAAATAATGAGAACACAGGCTTCCGGTGACACGTTTTGGCTATATTTTATTGGAATTTTTCCATCGCTGACGGTATCTTATGTCGTTTCTCTCTCATCTCTTCCTGATCAAACTGAGTCCGTCTCGTATCGGCAACATTACCACTTCGACTCGTTCATCTCTAACAACTTCACTATTGAATTGGTGCATTTTCATTGCTAACTTTCTTGCCCGTCGATTCTTCTTTAGCAATTCCTTCTCTTCATCGCTGCCTGTTGGAGTCGTCTCATCAATGGAATCATATCCGTTATTATTTGCGTCTAACACAAGCCCCTTCCATAGGACGTTATCAACGATTATTAACCCACCCTTCTTCAATAAACGATCATTGCTGACCAACGCATCGACGTACTCCATAAGCCGAGTTTTATCTGCATCAACGAAGGCAATATCAAATGGTGAGAGCTGGCTTTGTGAAGATGCCATCTCCTCTACAGTGGCAAGAGCGTCATTCACTCTGAGTAATTCGCAGCCAGCAATACCTTCATAGGTAAACGATACAGAATCGCCTTCAAAGTCTAAAATGGGTCCTTTGGCAAGTTTGCCAGCTTCTTCGGCGGCATCTATGCCTAATCCAAACTCCGACATGGCTTTGATGTGTGCTGAGGCGATCCCCAATGCTCTCCTATCACGTTCCAGAGAGAGCACGAATGGGCCACCTGCACGGTTACCTGCATCTTTTCTATCTGCAAGCTTTCCTGCTATGGCGGCTCCCTCTAAAAAGCAAGCTGTAGCATAGCCAGTGAAGGTGCCGATCTCTAGAATTCTTCCTGAAGTTTGAGATGCAAATGTTTTTAGAATAGCTCCTTGTTTCGAGCCCGACACCATATGAGCTCCCGATGGTAGAAGAGCATTTGTATTCAATTCAATTTGACGAAACAGTGGAGGAGATGACGTAGAGTACCCAGAACTGTATTCATCCACATTTGTGTATACTCCATTACTTTCCTGCCTTGTCTCGTCAACAGGATTCTTATTTGTTGCGTCATTTTTTCTCTTGGGTACCATGCCTGCATTGACGACCCGACCTTTGCATCCTTCGGAGCATGTGCCCAAATAGGAATCAACACAAGTTTCGCACTGAACCATTCTGCGATGACAGTTTTCGTTCTTACAATTCGATACTAAATGTGTCTTACTTCCACACGTATAACATGTGCCAAGCTTATCATCGGTGATTCTTCGCCCCATTCTCGAATCAAAAACATAGTTCACACCCTGTGATAGATTGAATGTTTGTATGTGTTAGTGATCGCTGGACGAGTCTTGACAAGCAACGTGTCTTACTGGCAAAAAACGTACCTTAAACATCGATTCTTCCGCTGGTGCTTGCTCGTTGAGTGTACGATCGTAGGAGATGATTCCACCCGCAAGACGACTAACATTCGTCATGCCCATCTTTTGCGTAAGGAACGCATTTACCTTGACACAACGGATGCCGCCCGTGCAATACGTCATGACAGGAGCATCTTTAGGAACGTCTTTCAACCTCTCTTTTAGTATATCCCAGCTGTCACGAAAATTCTCTGTATCAAGTGGCTCTGCCAACTCAAATTTACCCACTTGCGTCTCATAGTCGTTCCTACAGTCCAACACAATGGGCAAAGGTGCATTCTCGAGGCCCTTTTCTCGAGCTTCTCTCGCCTCTTTCAACTTCTGATGCCATTCCAAAGGTGGCATATCATAGCCTGCACTCTGCCAGTCAAGTGGTTTTGCGAACCCATCTGCTACTATTTGACTTCTCACACGAATGTGTAGGTTCTTGAATGCTGGATTTGCTCGAAACTCATCCATATTAACAGGGATAGGATCTATATTTATGCCATTTTCCATGTATGTTCCCAGTACATGAGATAATTCTCCTCCTTCCTCTGGGTTTACCGTGCAGCACTGAAGAAAGTTGCTTAAAACGTTTGTCGGGACTGACATTTGAGCATTGACACCCTCATTTGCAACGTACACTCGCCCAAGGGCACGGAAGGGGCGCCACAGACGCTTCAATTGATCGGCAGTTGTCTCAGGATCACTAATTCCTCCATTAGGAGGGAATGCGTAGAATGATAACATGGTCATAGTAGGACTCATCAAAGGATCGGGCATATCTACCAGATATGGCGGTGGAGGAGGTGGAGGAGGCGCATTAGGATCCTTGGTCACGTGAATAACAAGTGTTGGTCGTTTCATGGAGGTAGACTCATTCTCTTCCTGATGTCTTTGAAAAAAATGCTCCGCTTGCAAAAATGCACGATGTACATCCTCGTCTGTTTCGAGACGCCACATTCCCAATGATGAGGTATTGTCGTCATTATTATTCTGATCATCATCGTCGTCGTCTCCTTCTTCCGACATCAAAACATTCCCATCTTCATCTAGGATAGGTAAACTAGCCGACAGTATATATGTACTCTTCTTCAATCGACGGAAGAATTCATGTATAGTTTGTTTCAATGCCTTGAGTGACATGCACGCATAGTCATTATCATCATCATCATTACGTTGTTTTTCCTCGTTTCCTCCACTGTAATCCTGCATGGTAGAAAAGATGGATGGTCGTTCCACAAACATCCGCCCACGTTTCTCGCGTCCATTCATTTTCAATTCCGATCGTAATGTTGGACATGTCACAACTTTTACAGCAAACATGGGTGGAATAATGGAAGGAGAAGACGAATCATTACTACTAGTTTTGTCATTCTGTTTCTCCTCCATGAACAAATTGCGCAGCATCAAATTCCTCTCTCTATCTTTGTCCAAGGCCTTTTGACGAGCTTGTCGTTTTTGTCGATTGATTTCATTACGTCGTGCGACTATTTGTTGATTGGCGCTGGCGTGATATGCGGCAGATGTGTCGGCGGGTTTGTTGGATACATATAGCGGTTGCTTCGGTGAATTGAATGGTATTGAGCACTGATTGAAGGCGAATGCCGAAATACTCCTGTGATCAATTATTCTTCTTTTGCCTGCGACTTGATCTAAAGTAGATGCAATGTATTTTCCCTGAATTGACCGCCTTGCCATTACAGGCATAACTGATGCCAAGAAGAAAGACATCGTTAGTATCCAGATATGTTGTTTGTTGATAGACGACATGATAAGTCGTCGGCAATGAATACTGTCGGGCGACGTTCTGCTCTTCTCTCACTTCTGCATGCAGCTGGCTTGGTTGCTTGGGCTGGGCCTGGGCTGGGCTGCAGACTGGGATGGCACTCGCTCTGGCGTATGAAGAAGGTTTTGTTTGGATGGCGATGGTGAGTGGTGATCATGGAAAGAGACGTTGTGGTGGCGGGAAGCGGGAAAGATTCTCTCGAGCTTCCAACTTCCAACGCACTGAGCCCAAGCGAACAACACGACGCCATCAGCGATGATGTTCCCTGCCTAACAAAGCAAGTGCTTGGACGTCCGCCAACGAGGCTCACTGCTCGCTACAGTTCAAAATTTAAATTGCCTTCATTCTGTCCCTGAAATCATTCCTCTAAAAAGATGTCTGCCGCCGCCGATGATACCATGGTTGGTGCCCCACCCCTTCCCCCGGTTGTGCTTCCGCCCATGATGATGACCACAGGTGACACTGCGGCTGCCCAAATTCCTGTCGCAGACACTAACGCAGCCGCTGCATCGGCTCGGGAGGCGATGGTGTCGTCGGATGGGTTCATTCACTTTGATGGTATCATGACTGAGCTTCAGAGCTGGCAGAGTGAGAATAACGGCAGTCTTGCAATTCCAAGTTCGCATCCCGTGAGTTTCAATATTTTGTGTCGTCACTGAGCTATCTAATGCAACTCTTGCTCTAATAATATATAGCTCTGGTTTTCCATAATAAAAACACTATTATCACACAGGCCCTCATGCGAATCATCGACTCAATCACCAACACAGGATTGGAGTCCTTGGTCACAAAGCGATGGGAGGATCAATTACTAGCACTTTCGACGTACAAAAAACGTTTCGGAACTTGTGACGTCCCACTCAATCACTCCACCCTTGGAACATGGGCTGACGAACAACGCAATCAATACCGTGCATATGAACAAAAGTTGCCAAATACATTAACTGTCGAGCGGTATGAAAAATTGAAGAACATTGGCATCACAATCAATCGGTGGGAGAAACGATTGGTGGAACTCAAGGCATACCGACTGGAGCATGGTCACTGCGACGTCCCAATTGACCATCCCTCAGGGTTAGGAATTTGGGTCTCAACACAACGTGACCATGCACACTGGAATCGCGATGAAATGCCCAAAGAACGGATTGCATCCCTAGATGCCGTGGGATTCAACTGGAATCGATGGGGTCATAGCCGGACTAAGAATCGTCAAGACGCTTGGGAGACGCAGTTTATCAAGCTTACCGAGTTCATTCGAGAACAAGGCCACAGCAACATAAGCCAACACGACAAAGAACATGGAAAACTGGGCAAGTGGGTGAAAAACCAAAGGTATGAGTATAGGAAATTTATGAATAAGGGATTGGGACCGTCAAGGTTGGGGAGGGATAGGATTGAGAAGTTAGAAAGTATTGGTTTTCAGTGGAGGTTGAGACCTGAGATTATCCCTTGGGAGACACGCTTTGAGGTAAAGATATATGTATACCTTGTTGAGCTGCGGTGCTTAAGTTCCCTCTTCTTGAATTGTCCTCACACACATCTCCTCTTGACTCTTGGCATTATTGCTTGTACCCGTACCTCATCTTTCTTCAGAATCTCAAAGAATACAAACTTCAATATGGTGATTGTCGTGTGCCTTTGGATCACCCTGAGCTTGGCAAATGGGCCAAGTATCAACGTGATCATTTTTCGGCCTTCCAAAAAGGGAGGCCGAGTAAGATGACAAAGAAGAAGTTTGAACTGCTTGAATCAATTGGTTTCGAGGAGTCAATTGACGAAGCTGTCGATAATTTTGGAGGGGAAACTACATCAGTAGCCGCAGCCTCTATGACTGATGTCGAAGAGCAGACGAAGAGACGTTCTGCTGCAAGTAAAATGGATGAATCACAGTTTGCAGGAGGTTTGGTGGCTCATCCAAATGTATACGTCAATCATGCGGGGCAACATCAGTACGCGGAACATCTTTTCCATTCAGGAGGTCAAGGCATGGGACAGGCATACGATGCTTACGCGCAGCATCCATCTTATCAACAAGGATATGGCGGTCATTCGTATTAGGTTTGCCACAGAAAACATGTGAAGTAATTCTATTTATCTCTTCGTCGTGATCTGACCTAAGTAATTAATATTATCTGCTCTACCGTTCTCGTCATTCTTAAACTTCCTACAACATCGCCGCATACGAAATAGACAACATGGTAGGGACGAAGAAAGCGAGGAAACCATACTGAATTTGGGCAGTGTTGGCACCGATTGCATCTCCCCACTCCTTCCTCTCAAGCTGAAGATTGATGACGAAAGTGGATACCTGCTGGTCGCCGAATCTTTTCGTCAGGGCACGGGTTGAATTCGTAGCTCGGACTTTGGTGTACCCAGTAATCTCATTATCGAGGCGACGGCTAGCTGGAAGCCAGAGGGATGCAACACCAGTCAGATCAGCGGTTGAAACGCTATCGTAACTGAAGAACTCGGAAGGGATGAGGGAGGCCACGAGGATGCCAGCTGTTATGGGAGTCTCGGAGGTAATGGCATTGTTCACTATCTGTCCAGCAGAGAATAGTTGCAACTGTTTATCACCTTGGGTCAGTAACAACGAGTCGATGTATTTCACGATCATGTCTTCATTCTTCTTGGACTTTACACAAATGTTCATGATACTGTTCGGTTTGAGAGCTTCCGTAATGCAGTTATGTGAGGTTGGATCACAGGTACACGCTTCGATGTAGTTTCCCACACTTGTGTTGACGGACGCGGAGGAGAGGGACGCCTTATCCAAGCTGGGATCGTCGTTGGCATCAAATTGCTCCTTGAAATCGATACTGACAGTTATGTCACGGGCATCCTGATTGATGACAGTAATGACACCCTGCAACTCACTTACCAGCTGGAGCCTGACACACAAATCGATCTTGCTAGACAACGAATTCCAGACATTGCTCGTGGCAATGGTTGACTTGTCCAAATCCAAAAGGACCTCGAGGTAGTCATGGTTGGAATCTTTGGATGTAGTGGAATGCGTGGTTGCGATGGTGGTACCTTCGATGGGAACAATGCATCCCTTGTCAAACAGATCAATTTGAATACGGCTGCGGGCTGTTCCAATCTCGTACTTCAGCGCGATCTCATTGGTGCCGTCCTTTGTGAAATCAGGAATGAGCTCGAGAAAGTTGATATCCCAGTTGAGAATTTCAGCAGACGCGTGAGAAGCAAAAAGGAAGGCTCCAATGATGAGGGATTTGAAGATGGAAGAATACATTGTGAAGAATGAATCTATGGAGAATGATTAGAAATAAACTGGATGTGTTAGAATGGAGGGCGAGAAGGATGCCGCATCTGGAAAGCTAGGCAAAAAGACACCTCGCGTAAGCCTGCAACTCCAGCAACTGTCCAGGCCCAATGTACAACCAGTAAGTCTAGCCGATGACAACAACAAAGAGAGTAATAGGAATACAACCCACTCTGATGACATAAAGATACATTAAACGATACCTCAAAGAAGGTCGACGCCCATGCACCGATGGAGATGGAGATGTGGAGAGCTGAAGCTAGAGAGCTCATCCGTTCGGCACCAATGAATATGCCTTCGTATCAACAGTTTTACATACCTTTGAATTGACGTGATAGGTGGTATCGGAATAAGTTCTCGTGTTTGATGAAAGTTGTTGTCGATTGTGCAAAAAATGAAATGGATGAGCTCAAGCTCAAGAGGAGATGGAGAAGCAAGGGAGAGGTATCGGTTTGAACTATGGGAGTCCAAATTAATCGGAACGATAGAGATGGGAACCGACGTGGGATGTATCGTCGGAGAACGCCTCGGCTTTCAACACACGTTGCTTATGGATGAGGTATCTTTCACATCAAAGACATGTGTTCACTCGTTCATGAATCTACCAATAGTAACGCTGTAGCGATGATAGCAATTACTAATGATGTTCGTCAATCTCCTCCACCACGGAGGAGAGTGAGCTTTTCTGATGTACCGGAAGTGAAGGAAGTATGTCACCAGTATCCGTCCGATTTCTTCTATACCAAATGTGATGCGATGAGGTCAGTGCTTTCTCTCGTTTGATACAACCTTTTCATTTTACAACTTTATCTACTTCATTGCGTCACTCATCATTCGTTATATGCCAAAGGTTCCACAGAGAAGTGGAGGGGTGCGCATCAACTCCATTAAAAGATACCACGTCTTCCATGTTGATTCTCATTGCAGTTATTATTACTATTGGAGTGACAATGTTTGCATTAGCAGCTTGTTTGCCTTTGTTGATGGGTATCACGTTGGTACATGCCTTCCGTTCTCATGACGATGCCGTCGACTCCAGCATTATCTTCACTCAAAACACTACTCAAAACACTGAAGATTTGGACCCTCATCAGAACACTACGGCTTGGAGGAATCTAACATAACTCTCAACCACCTAATAAGTAATATCCACATTAGACTTGTACTCTAAACAACCGCTGTATCTACCGAATCACAATCCGATGCTTTATTTTATGTAGACAGAATATAGATAATAATTTGATCGATTGTATAATGAAAAAACATATCTCATTGAGCACGCCCAGCAGCCGTTAGCGCTCACGCGAAAGACATGATAGTACCTATTCTTCGGCTTCAGCGTCTGCTTCCTCTGCAGCCTTCCTCTTGTTGCCTGCTTTGGCCTTGGCCTTGGAAGGTGCCAATGAAGTGACTTCCCCGACAGCTTCTTCTTCGGTCATGAGGTTGGCAATGAAGTTGAGAGCATCATCCTTCTGTAGAAGATGCAAAGATGAAACCTTATTTTGGTGGCTAATACCAAAATGACGATCGGCCGCAGCAACAAGTTCAGGGCGGAAGGTACTGCAAATAAATTGGGTGCTCTCCCTTGGGTTCTCCTCGTCATCAGATGGAGAGGCCTGGCGCTTGATCAAGGATGCGACGGCAGCGCGATAAGTAGAATCTAGAGCTTGGTCCAACTCATCAAAAAGGTAAAAAGGCGCAGGATCACAACGCTGGATTGCGAAAATGAGGGCCATTGCCACAAGTGCCTTCTGTCCTCCTGAAAGCTGAGACATCATGAAATTCTCTCCAACACGGCTAAAACGAACTTTGATACCAACACCACGGTACAGGCTCACGTCAGGATTATTGAGGTCAATCTGATTCTCATCATCACTTTCGGCATCAGTATCAGGCCCGGCTTCATCTACAGCAGTCCTCATGATGAGCTCACCAGCTCCATTTGGGACAAGTTCTTTGAAGACATCTTTGAAATGGGCACTCACTCCTCTAAACGTGCGGTTGATGGCTTCATCCTTCTTCCTGTCGAGAGACTCAATCAATTCCTTCACTTTGAGCCCACCCTCATCGAGCTCTTCCTTCCTATTGATGAGAGAATCACGCTGCTCACTGAAGTTCACATATTGATCGTAAGCCTTCTTGTTGACGTGGGAGTACTTCTTCAGCTTTTTGTTGATGTCTTCCAAGCTCTTCATAAGGGCAGGTATGGACTTCTTTGTGAAAGAAGTGAGCTCAGCAGCTGGGGGTAACGATCCGAGTTCTTGAATCTTTCTCATGTAATCCTCGCGCCTTTGAATGCACATTGATCGCTGGGGGGGAAAGGGAACAGACATGGGTGTAACGTTAAGTATGAGCAACAAAACAATGAGACCTGATGTTGTAAGCGAAATCGAACTGTGCTCACCTTGTTCAGAAGTTTCTCTTGATCCGCATGAGCCTTCTCAAGTTTCTTTTGGTAAGAAGAGTCTTCAGTTTTGAGCTTTTCAAGATCATTCTTGATCGCCACAATTTCAGCACGAAGTTTCTCGTCGGTAGCTTTCACTTCACTGAGCTGTCTGTCAACATCGTCGGTAGTTTGAGCAGCTTCCTCCAACTCTCTCTTCTTTAAAGCCAAATCCTCCTTCAGTTGAGCTTGCGATACATTGGCGTTGTTGGCACCGGGACGTGAGCGGGAGGAAGATTCGGTGAGCTCTGCGCGACGCATAATGAGGTTATCTTCTAGAAGACTCTGTAACTTTTGCCTCTTCACGGTGGCATCTTCCAGCACTTGAGTATGTTGATCAATTTCGCCATCAAGGCGAGTTTGAGTAGCTTTCAACTGATCTAGCAATGCTTGCTCGTCATCAGATAACGTCGACGTGAGCTCAGTGCCCATCTCTTCCTGCAAACGCGCAATTTGCCCGTCAAAACTAGTGACCTGAGTTTCAGTGCTTGGGATATCGTCCTCGATCTGCTTGACTTGCTTGTTGCGCCGTTCAATCGCTTTCTCAAGCTTGCTGACCTCATCCTCAGTGCGGCTCATCATATGATCGAGGTTGGCGTGCTTCGCTTCCAAGCGTTGCACCTCGCCCATGATATTAGAAACTTGCTGGTCCACGGCAGTCGACTTTTCCTTCATCTCCTTGTGCTCCTTCTCCAATTCCTTCAAGTCTTCCTCCGCTTTCTTGAGAGCGTAATGGGCCCGGAGCTTACTCTTTTCTTGGTCAACAAAACCACCCGTGAGGGCACCCTTGCGGCTGCATAGATCACCATCAAGAGTAATTGCATCAAGGTGGCTCCTTGTGCTCCAAGTTGCTGCTACGTCCACGGAACGAGCAAGGAGCTTACGAGCAAAGACATGCTCCATCGCACGGCGAACGACTGGATCGAACGTGATGCACTGCTCCATAAGGGGCGCGACGTCTGTGCTCTCGGGGTAGCGAATGTTGTCCACTTTCAGTTGGTTGAGGGGAAGGAAGGTGACGCGACCAAGCTTTTCTTTCTCCAAGCGTTTCATTATCCTCGCAGCAGTATCATCTGTATCTACAATGATGTGGAACAGAGAGTTCTGCGCAGCAACCTCCACGGCAGTTTGGTACTTTGGATCGGTAAGCTCGAAATTCTCGACCACTAATCCGAAATATTGCACCCCCACGGTGAGTTTCTCGGCAACAACAATGTGTTTCAAAGCATCAAGGCCCGTGGCGGTGGCGAAGGGCATTGACCTCTTCATATCGTGAAGAGCTCTACGAGAAGACTCCTTTGCCTCAGTGACTTTATCGGAGAGTTCACTAATAGAACGCCATTGCTCTTTCCTCGAGTCAGCCATTTCATTACGAAGTCGCTTCTTCTCATCTACGCTTCGTTTTAATTCATCCAACATTTTAGCCTTCTCCTGAAGATCTTTGCGCTTCTTCTCGATCTCCTTCGCCTCAGTTGCCAAAGATTTGCGCAAACCAGACAGCTTGTCACGCTGACTGTTTAACAACTCCTCCTTCTCGGCCTTAGCAGCTTGAAGCTCCTTGATCTGAGTTTGTAGGTGTGCATCACGATCTTTCTTAGTACGGAATTGTTTGCCACGACCTTGTTTTGCGTAGAGACCCTCCATTTGCTTCCTGGCCTCGTCACGCTCATTGGTCATGCGGACCATCGTACTCTTGGCCTCTTCGTAGGCAGGCTGGACGACATCTCCGAGCTCTTTTTCTACCTTGGCAATTTCTTCATTCAATTTCTTCAATTCCCGCTTGTTGGCGGCTACAAGCTCATTTCCCTGCTGCAACTGCTCTTCAAGCTCTTGACATTCCAAGGTCAACTTGGTCTTGTGCGTCATGGCCGTGGTCTTATCCTTCTCAAGACCCTTGAGGTAGACCTGATTACGCTTGAGGGCATTCGTCTTGGTCTTTTGGTCAGCATGGACAGCCATGATTTGCTCATGCATATTCCTAACTTCTTCATCAAGTTGACTGAGTTTATCAACATCATCATTACGGGAATGTTCGATTTCATCCAATGCCTCACGAGCCTTACGGAGCTCCTTGTCATACAGAGTGTACTCCACCGCCCTGCGGCTCTTATCCAACTTTTGATACTGAGTCAGCTCCTCCTTCTCCCCCCGCAAATCTTCCAGCTTAGTTTCCATATATTCCAATGTCTCGTTGATCTTTTCAATGGATGCAGCATTCTCCTCCATCTTGGCCAATGACTCCTCCTTCTTTTCATCGTAGACGGTCGTACCCGCCACCTCCTTCAAGAGTTGCAATCTCTCTCCATCACTCATGGTACATAGAGCATTGACTTTACCCTGCTGCACAATAAAGTATGGATTACTCTTACTAAATCCTGCCCCCTCTAACAAACTCATAATTTCATTCTTGGTGGCACGTTTCCTTTGCAAGAAGAATTCATCCTTCTTGTGTCCAATGGTACGTCGGAGGACGACCTCGTCCGAGTTTTCCATAGAGAAACGGTTGTCTGAGTTGTCAAAGACGATTTCAACAAAGGCATTGACGGCTGCGGAGCCGGATCCTTCGTGGAGGAGTGCTTGGCGTTCTTCCTGGGTGATGTTTATTGTGTTAGAGCGGGGATGTATCGCAGAGAATACAAGAGGTGAATTGTTAGCGTATGAATGATGAACAGTCAGAAATTAAGAGGTGGCGTCAATGAGACAGACAACAATCTTTTTTCAATGATTGCACTAACAACGAATTAGGTCATCATTGAATGAACGACAATGACGCATTGCCAAGTGCAGAAAAAAGAACAATGATACTTTCTTCGATGTTACGTGACACGCCCACCCAAAAAAAGCAAACCAAGACGTTCATCAAAGCAAATAATACACACGCCAAAACAACGCCCTTTCCCCGTCGATCTCTCCGTATCCACAGAGTCAATTCCCAACACATATCATATATAAGAAGAGAGTAAAAACCCAACTCACCGTCCTCAAACTCCAAAACTTGGGACATCCCAAAACAAATTGCACCGCATCAAACAAATTACTTTTTCCACTCCCATTCCTCCCAACGACGCAATTCATTTCGGGAGAGAAGGGGTGGATTTCGGGCTGCTGTTTGAAGGAGCGGAAGTTGGAGAGGGTTACGGATTTTATGTGCATTGTGATGGGATAATTTTATATGTGTCGGATGTGGTGATAAATATTATGGCGGAAGGTGATAAAAGGAGCACGAAATTGTCGGTGCACGGTGGTTGGGGTCTAGCCTTTTATGAACGAAGGCGGTGATGCTGCGGCTCTGAAATGTAATACCGTGCGCAATGGTGGTGTTTCTATGCAACGATGCTGTGATGTTGTTATCGCCGGGAATGATCTCTCGGGAAGATCTTCAGCATGCACACAGCAACATCATGCTGGACTTTTCAATGGGCGGTCATTTTTTACGAGTACATAGTATGTCGTATCTACGCCTTAGATCTACACATGCCGGCGAAGGGCAAGCTGCTATTCTCGTTTTCCACCTGCGGATGGTACTCAAATGCTTGACAGGATAAACAACATGTTCTTGCTACTGCAATTGGATCACCTTCAATAAAGACTTCCGGTGTCGTTTGATGACTTCTTCAGATCAGACATTTAATGATGGTCGGCATCATTTCTCTCTGGATGTGGAGATCTCCCAAGGAAGAGTCCTTTGTGGTACAGACTTCATTTTCTATACGCTTGGAGAATCTGCAAAGTACATCCATAATAACCCAAATGTGGGATGCCAGGCGCTGGATCATCAAGCCAGTTGGTTTCATAAGCAACCCTCTTTTCTACTCCCACTCCCAGCCTGAACAAACTCAGTATTTAGGTATCTTGTGGGCGGGTATGATGAAAATAAATAATAAATACATGCCATATCTTTCTTGATATCCGAGGTGGTTGAGCTTGTTAAACTCCTTCCTGTCTGCTGTGCAGCTACCATTCAAGTAAGACCAAGAACTTGCAGAACCATTCAAGACCAAGAAGAGGAAAACCCTCTCCGGCCGTCCTCAAGAGAAAGGAAAGGATTCGAAGGAACCGACGAAATTTACGTACTAATTCCGACGTTAATTTTGTGCGGAGCACCACGACTTTCCCCCGAAGGACGTGTTGGCAAGACCACCTCAAATCCATCACGAAGTACCATACAGGCTCCACTATTCAACACTCCGTGACGGATGTGATATTTCCAAGAATGCAGCGATAGAAATTGATGAGTCACCCTACAAACTCTACAATCACCGAGAGGAATTCTCGCTAAACATATTTGCTCTGATTCCCAACACTCCGTCTAAACTCCGTCACAATCGAAAGAAGAGCCCCAATGCGACGTGTGGCCACTCAACTTTCGCCGCACATAAATCTTCTTACCACATAAAACGACAAGCCCAATAATACATTAACATGGCCAGCACCAACTTAAAACTACGGTATCAAGCCGCAGGCAACCCCCAAGATGTTGAATGGGGTGCCTACTACGGCTCCTNCCAACTTAAAACTACGGTATCAAGCCGCAGGCAACCCCCAAGATGTTGAATGGGGTGAATGCGGCAACTCAGACTCCGAACTCAGCCCATTATTTAGAAGCCGCATTGTTCGGTTTGTTACCCGTCCAACAGCCGCCCTACAGTCTGGAGCATCATTGCCAGATCAATTCGCAGCAGAGTTTATCACGGTTACGCTGCTGCGTATCCTCCCCGCGGCGGCGGTGTTGGTAGGCCTGCCGCTGATTATATGGGACGCCTACCCTCAAGATTGGGGGGTGTTCAATCTATGGCCACTTATCCGGCACTTTGACTTGGTCTGGAGTTCCCTCCTACACTTCTCAATCTGGCCCGTTTTCATCTTAACCATGATGACAGTAGCGGCAGTGCCTCTTGGTGGCCTCTCCAAAAGTTTCGCCATGTCGACCACTTTTCGTGCTTCATCTGGCAAAAATGGTGCGCGTCTTGCCAAGGTGGAGACGTTGCTGAGATCGCTGTTGCTGAATATATCACAGTCGAATTGGAAAATGTCATTGACATTATCATTAGTAATTGTCAATGCAATTGTTATTGTGATGTCGCTGCAGATGGGTTTGCCCTCTTTCTTCTGGAATCCCTTTAGCTGGGGATGGTATCAGGTCTATTTGCCTGGAAATGCCGTCAGTTCGCTCCAGGGAGCGTGCTTGGATGTGGATAGTCGCAGCAGGCAACCGTTGTGTCTTCCAGAAAGCAAATGGAACGAACTCAGCAGTGGAAAATTGTCTTCGTTTAACAGAGAGGATGTTCAGACCGTCCAACGGGGGTTGGACTACCTAAGAAATCAATCTGGCGGTCTTATCGTGAATGCTCTTGCCCGAAATGTTGCCGATAGCATCCCGGCTCTAAAGCAGAATATGGATAGTCTTGCTCCCTTCTTCAAAGACCCTGAAAGCAAACTATCCTTAGTTGTCTTTGAGAATGATTCGGATGATGGGACACGCCGTCTCTTCAAGCAGTGGGCCGAAAAAGAGTCTTCCTATGCCGTTGACATTATTGGGTGTGGACCTACTAACCCCGATTGCAAACTTGGAGAATTGGATCGATACGATAATATGAATCTGTTCAAGAATCCTACCGCCTCGGGGGTTGGAAAGCTTGGTGAGTTCCGTCAGATTATCCTAGAGTATATTCTCAGGAAGGAAGAGTACAATGATTTCAGCCATATGATCGTGTTGGATGTTGATCTTGGCATTTCTTTGTCCCCGCTTGGGTTGTTGCATACGCTTGGATTGGACAATGGTATTGCACAAGATTATGTGGTTGCCAGCTCCTCTCGCCAGATATGGCCTGGGTCCATGGGGACCATCGTCCCTCCTTACGACTTTTCAGCATTCCGACCCAAGGCTACTGAGATGAACCAAAGAGTTCGTAGGTTGCAAACATCCTTCTGTCATCTCATGCCAGCGGGAGATAGATGGCGTAACATGTGCCATGCGGCCAGTCCCATGCAACTCTTCATGATCTCACAGTCGGCCGACGCGACCTACAATCACGAGAAGCCGCACGAGGTGGAATCAGCCTTCAATGGGATGACCATCTACCCAATGTCATTGATTCGGAATCGAGGCAAGGCAGCCCAATATGACTCCGGCGATGACAATCAAAGATGTGAACACGTTGGTTTCCACCTCTCCCTGCGGAAATCAATGTATGTGAATCCGAAGTGGAGCATGAATCTGAAACCGAACAAGCCAGGTGGACCCACAGGACCTCGTGCTATTACGACATTGTCCTATGCTATCATCGGACGGCCCAACGTAATGTTATCCGTCGTGCTTTGCAACCTATTGTTCTGTCTGTTATTTATATGTCCGCTATGGATGATTGGAATTTCCATCAAGAGTTTATTGATGTTGATGAATGTTAAGAAGCAAGAGAAAATGAAGGAAAGAAGTGAATCATTTGAGTGTTCAGTGGTTGTTGCAAGAGAAATGTGAACTGTGTGGAATAAATAACCCTGNAAGAAGTGAATCATTTGAGTGTTCAGTGGTTGTTGCAAGAGAAATGTGAACTGTGCGGAAACGTAGCACTTTTTAATGTTATATTTGTCTAGAGAGAGATAGTGTCTAACTTAAAGAACAGGAATAGAATATTGTGTCTCCAAATCTCTATGACGCCGACAACACGGCTGAGGAGCTTGAGGGACACCTTGACTTGTGTCTGTTGCCAAGGAAGTGGGTGATTTCATCAAACAGAGGAGAAGGAAAGAGACCAAGTCAAATTCTCAGACGTAGGAGAGAAATGAGCCAGTGCCGCTGAAAAGAGCAGGGTTGCTTTAAACAATGCATATGTCCAGGTTAGAGTTAGGATTCATGACTTATCTCTACATTGTATATATGTACGCTCAGCTCAAGCTTCGTTAACAGAGTGCCAATTATAATGTACTCTTCAAATTTCAGACGGTCCCAATTACAATGACACGTAATTTGGGGAAGGAACACAAATGTGCACAATAATTCCAGTTCGACCAAAAAAGTTCCTAACAAACTACCTGATTCATTGTTGAACATATAGAAAGTAATTTTCTAAAGAAGCTGAAGATGATGATGAAGATGGCTATGCTTATAGAGTGCATGGAATTGCTCGTGCCTTTGCGGAGATGAATCATCCGGAGCAGAAGGAGAAGGCAAAGGAAGTCATATGTAACCATAAACATAAACCCAGACCCAGACTCATTACTTAACATTAGGGCCTCTAGGTTCGACTTAAACGATTTCCCTGTATGGCTGAGTACGAGTTCTCCTCTCGCACTTGTCATAACAACTCCCTCCATCCATCTACTTCATCGGCCAATCTTGTCGACTGCCCACACTTCCATCCACTACACCAGCTGCTGATTAGTAACTACTATGACTATGAATTAGAAAGCAAAAGAATTTGGAGTTTGTTTAGGTACTTGCCCATGTCTCCTTCCATTGATTCTAAAGCTAAAGCAAGTTGCCTCCCAAGTACATTCCAACCCTGGTCCCTGTTGTTACTTCACATAAGTTTCAATTGGAAAGGCCACAACACACGATACTACTATGGGCTATAGAATGATATGGGTAGCTCTGCTTCGTTCGACTCGATTTAAATTAGAGGTGGGAGGCAAAGTGAAGCTCAAGACGAAGCTTGAATACTTATTTCTTAGATACCATACTTACTTACTTACATCTGCGTTTGGCTTTGGCTGGCCTGAAGGCGCACCTCTCTCACACATGTTGTGTTACGTACGCACTTATGTGTAACGTTGCATGTGGCGGTGCGCCTTCAGTCAATACTATTTCCGACGTTGATTATCATAATTCACCCCCCGACAATCTGCCGATGAACGTGGTTGATAAAGACCACCTCAACTGCAACATAACTACCCCAAGTTAAGCTCCACTTTATTTCCGTGACGGTTAGGATTTCCTTTCTTGCAGCGATGAATAAATAAAAGTATGTAGATGATACATACTTAGACGTTCTTCCTTGCTTATTATGTGTAGATAAAGGTCAGGATAGGGAGAACTTCCTCAACAAAGATAATAATATTTGCTCTGTTCCCCCCACTCCAACTCCATCACGCTCGCTTGAGAACCTCCCCAACGCGAAGTGGCGCCGCCACGGCCCGCCCACTCAAAACCACGACCCTATCGACCCACAACTTTCCTCGCACTAGCTGTTGAATCTAAAAACAGAACACAAAACACACCTGAAAACCATGGACAGCCCCAACTTAAAACTACGGTATCAAGCCGCAGGCAACCCCCAAGATGTTGAATGGGG
>JALLBJ010000106.1:0-53551 GCA_036940105.1 Skeletonema potamos
GCAATTTCTAGTTCCTCTTCGTTCATATCAGCATCAATAGAAGCAAAGAGTGGGGTACTCAAATAACGTTCTCCGGTATCTGGAAGCATAGCAACAATCACAGATCCCTCGGGAGCCTTCTTCGCCGTCTCAATTGCCGCCCACATTGTTGCTCCTCCAGAGATACCCGTCAAGATGCCTTCATTGCGAGCAAGTGCCTGCGATGTCTGCACTGCAGCTCCGTCGGGAATCTCAACCATCTCATCTTGTAATCCCAAACCCTTTTCCAAAACAAGAGGGATGAAATCAGGTGTCCATCCCTGAATGGGATGAGCAGCAAAGGCCGGGTGACTACCAGCAGGGCTTCCATCTTCATTACGATCCGTCTTAATTCCAGATCCAATCAAGTTGGCGGCACCTGGCTCGGCCAAGATAATCTTCGTATCAGGGCTGTTCTCCTTGATATACTTCCCTGCTCCATGGAATGTTCCACCGGTTCCATAACCAGTCACGTAATAGTCCAACTTTGAATCGATGCTCTTCAAATCGTTGCAAATCTCTGGACCAGTAGTATCATAGTGAAACTTCCAATTGGCATCCGTCTCGAACTGATGACAAAGGAACCAACCATGCTTTTCAGCTAGTTCCTTAGCCTTTTCGACCATTCCAGTTCCCTTGCCCGCCTTTGGCGTAACAATCACCTTGGCACCCAACATACGCATTAGCTTACGACGTTCAACAGAGAAGGGTTCGGCCATGGTGATAACACATGGATAGCCGCGTTGGGCACACATCATGGCAACAGCAATACCAGTGTTACCAGAAGTAGCCTCTACAACCGTCTGACCAGGCTTGAGACTACCATCCTTCTCGGCAGCCTCGATGATTGCAAGTGCCAAACGATCCTTCACAGAAGAAAGAGGGTTGAAGTATTCACATTTGGCGTAGATGGTGCGTCCCTCAGGACAAAGCTTGTTGGAGATCTTCACCATGGGAGTATTACCAACCGCCTCGCTGATGTTGCTTAGGGGGGGTCCATATCCCTCACCACGAACTTTGGCACTCATCATGGTTGCTGGTTTCGCACTCGATTTACCGGTCACGCCGGAAACGATGTCACGAAGGGAAGCATGAAGTTGAGGAGTGGTGCTGAATCTCGATGAAGTGGGCGGGAGGAAGGCGGATACGGTGGTTGCCGATGCAGCGAGGTGGATTAGCTTCATTGCAAACTTCATGATTGATTTATTTCTTCGATTGCAACCAAGTTTTTGTACAATAGATAATAGAAGATACAAAGGATCTTGAATGTTTCCGTTGAAACCATAAAATATCTTTGCGTCATGATGATGCAAGATAGATAGAGATAGTCCTTCTGTTTGCGGCAGGACAGGCGGAGGACAGGCAAGTAAGTGAAAATCAACGCGCCGTTATTCTGTTAGTATCCATCACAAGTCCACCAGTATCATATTATTGTATCCATATTATGAGATCTGCCGCTGCGAGTGGAGGAGCTAATTCCTCCCAACAACCAATGAATCCCATGCGGACATTCAAGTTGCGATATGTCGTCGCCCTAGTAGCCTGTATGTTGGGCCATCGTGGCGCTACATCCTTCTCTACTTCATCGGCGACAAAACATTATTTCTCACTTAGACTCAGGTCACAACAACATTATGGTCGTCGGTCGATACCCCCCTCGGATGGTATGTATGCCTCGACATCATTGTCACGTCTTGCGTCCAGTTTTTATGATGATTTTGAAGACTTTGAAGAGTTCGGAGAGATTGGTGACTCGTCGAACAGTGATGACAAAAAGAAGAAAGACGGGTCATCGGCTAACATTAGCGGCGACAATTTTATGAGCGGAAGCAACAACGATAGCGATGATGCCGTTATGAAAAGTCTTCGTGATCGGATGAGTGAAATGTCATCATCAGATAGTTTTGCTGACTTTGAAGACGAAGATGATGAAGACGATGACTTGGAGGATGAGGGGAGTGGCTCCGCCCTCCCAGATCTAGAGGGCAATACGCTTTCTAGCATTGACGATCTTATAGGCTTTGCTCAAGCCAAGGCACGCCAAAAGGCGGCTGATGATGTCAAGAAGGGGAAAAAGAAGACATTTGCAACAGGAACTTGGGAGGATGAAAATTGGGCTAATCCTATCCCTCACATTGATGAAAGTACAGGAGAATTATTGGATTTAGAGGATATTTTGGAGAGAGGAGTGGTGTTATTGGCAAATCCTGCAAAATTTTGTTCTGATTTGGCTGGGATCGATGACAAACCCAAAAGTAAAGGCAATTCTTTCATTGGAGGACTGTTCGATGATCCATTTCCAAAATTTGGAGATTCGGAAACATCTGCCATAAGCCCGGCATTATTGGCAAAATTTGGCATCACGCTGCCCCCTTCGCCAGATCTAGGACCCGATCGGCGCGCAGATTTGATGCCCGTGGTAATTTTGATTGATAGAGATCCAAGAAGGGGATCTCAGGCAATGCTGTTGAATAGAAGAACTGGTAATTTGATGGGAGACTTGCCACCTACGTTATTTGAATCGGCTGGTAACGCTGAAGCTGCCGATGAAGATGGTTTTACTCCTCATCCACTCGCAGCATTTATGATCCAACCACTTTGGTGGGCTGGATCATCTCCTTCGATCTCAAAAGATAGTGACGACGATGATCCAACAATATCGAGAGGAGGAGGCGTAAAGGCCATAGACATGTTGCATGCTTGCCCATATGTAAAGGGCTGCACACCACTACCAAAAGCAGATGGCTTATACTGGGGCGGTGATCCCGTTCAAGCACAAAAAGCTATGAAAGATGAGCGACTAGAGAAACCATTGAGTGGATTTGACTTCAAATTCTTCATCCAAACTACGAGATGGTTACCTTCACAACTAGAGCAAGAAATAAAGGATGGGACATGGTATGTTGCAACTGTATCGAGAGAAGTATTGTTCCGAAGTCGTGATCGTTTGGGGGCAAAACGAGCCAAACCTCTTTGGACTGAAATCATAGAACTCTTAGGTGACGATTACAAACACATACGCGATCAATTGTATGGGGAGGAAGATGACTGAGCCCGAAAGAATGCGTCCTTCCCTATATCAATACTTGAACTGGGAGGTTAACATGTAAATACCCACAGAGTCTTATTATCAATCGTACTGATCTGTGATTATTTTTGCTGTCTTCTGTCTTAATAATATGAATTGCACCTCGCTCCCGTGCTATGCTAATGGAGTGAATACCCTGTCTGTCCGTCTCCCGCTTTTCAAACTCGACCACCTAATAAAAATCAACACTGCAGCTTTCTAAAATTCAACACAGTAGCTTCCTTTCACTCTTCGAACGTTGCTATGGTACGATGGGAGGAACAAACCTCGCTACAAATCGCTCCGCACCTCTAACATCCCTCTCCTGCATTTGGTGAGGTATTTGGCATAATTCAAATAGCTAGAGCTCACCGAAGATGAGAAATTCTGAAAAGGGAAGCAAGGGGAATTACGGCAAAGTCAAAGCCGCCCCTCAAAACAAAAAGAAAGCAAACAAACTGCCGAAACCTTCAAAGCATCATGATGTGAAGCCGAAGAAGAAGAAAGCATTCGCATTCGCATCTATTAAGGAGCGATTGCGTTCATCCGGTGCAGACACGCGCAAGGGTTTCAAAGGTGGCTACAGCTTTTCGAAACCAAACTCACCACCTGAGAACAATACCAAAAAGAAAAAGAATAAAAAGAAGAAGGGCGGTCAGAGACGAGCCTTTCAGATGAACATATCGCAATCTAATGAGATTTTCTTAAAAAGCATTGATGTGCCTTGGTATAACAGTGCACAAAATAATGTCAGCGGCGAAACTTTCAGAGGCGATGACTTTAGGAAAAGCTCACTACTCGATCAAGATTCCGACGAAGATTCTGACGACCAAGGTAATATGGCATTATTGCAGCTACCGCCGGAAAGTATATTATCCAGTATCGATTCAGATATTGCATCATTCTGCGCCTACATCAAACTTGGCCCGGTAGAATTGAGAGCAAGACAAGCGTTTTTAGATGAGATCACTGGAATCGCCCTCAATCAATTTGGTAAGAGCGGGCGCAATCGAAACAGTCGAACCAATGACCAAGAAGGTGAAATCAGCGTAGTCCCTTTCGGATCATTTGCCACTCAATCAGTTTGTACTTTTGCATCTGACGTGGACATGTGCCTCTGGGGTGTAGTCAAGGGAGATAAAGAACCAGAACATGTAACCTTTGTTGATGCTGATACCGAAAACAGGCAAAAGAATGCCTACGTACTAGAAGGGGATCAACACCAGCGCGTTGAGTGCCCTTTACTGACAGAATCATCATTGCTACGGACGATGGAAGCTATTCAAAATGCGTCACAAAAAGGTACGAAGCAGTCAGGACAAAATGATGCCTCTAGCAGTGAAAGGAAAGAGGAATCACACAGCCTTCCCGACAACAACAACAACAATGATTTGTTCTTCATTGATCGTGTTGGTGAGAGTATCGATGACGGTGAAGTAGAGCTGAAAAATGATAATTGCGAAGAAAAAAACATACCTGTAACTGGAAGCATACCTGCCCCAAAGAAAGGCTTCCAGTTTGAAATAGACTTGGCAGGCGTAAAGGAGCTTGGTGGAGATGTAGTTGACTTGGATAACTGCACAGGAATCAAGGAGAAGAATGCTCGAAGCAGAGAAAGTTCAAGTGACAATTTACACCAAAAACCTTCAGAGCCGGCAAAGACAGAGCAATCAAGTGATGAGGTTTGTAAGAAGAATGATGAGTCAAAAGAGATGGAAGTTGCAGGTAAAACAAAAGAAACGGCAATTGAAATCGATGAGAGTATTTGTGATGGTGATGATGATGGGGACGAGAGTGATGTAATCGTGATAGATAGCGAGGATGACGACGATGCTGATAAGCTGGCATCTTACTATTCTCGACAGAGTAACAGCTCAGCAAACGGCAATGTGAATAACACCAGCACATCTCCAATCGATTTGCTGAACGAGGATGACTCATCGTGTGAATTGTCTCGATTAGATGTTGACGACAGTGATGACGACGACGCACACAAACTACCACAAGAGCAAGAAAACGAAGTGATGGAACTATCCCTCACATCAGGTCAAACCTCTCAACAGCCTTTGACGAAACCTGTCATTGGCCCAACCGGCAAAACTCGCAACAAAGTTGTCTCTGTGCTCCTGAGCCTTACCAATCAATTACGGAGGAGCTCGTTTACTCATACAATCGAATGTCGCTCGCGAGCTCGAGTTCCAATTATCAACTGTAGTACAAGAACTGGCTTTGAAGGTGATATTGCAATCGGAGGCCATAATGGTGTCGACACAAGCCTGTATGCAATGTCACAGGTGAATCGATTTAAGAGGTGAGTTTTACTGCATGTATGAGTAACAGAAGGCTTTATTTTTGTTGATAATTTCATTCCACTCACGAGAAGTCCTTTAATAGCTTTGCACCAATTGTACTAGTAATGAAGGCCTTGATGAACCAACAGGGCTTGGACAAACCATTCACTGGAGGCTTAGGCTCATATAAACTTTATGTATTAGTCGCATATCACATAGAAGCACACATTGCCAACGGGGGTAATGATCGACCCTCGGAGATTCTGATGAGCTTTCTGTTTCGATTTGGATGTGTTGGCTCACGTGGTGATAAGCTGACGACTGATCTGATACATCTCGGCAACTTAGGCCAAAACCTCACTTGTGATGGAGGAATGTGCGAGTTGACTCCAGTATTTAGGCTTCCAGATTGTGTCGACATGTTCCGGGAGTGTCATGAGCGGTTGACCGACAGATGTCTACTTGTTGATGACTGCAGTGGTGCGCATGAATTTTCCTATCTGAGCAGCATTATCGATTGTCATTCTTTGAGAGAGGCCAGAGATGCAAGTAAACGGCGTGCGAGACTATGTGATAATATTGTCACTCGCCCAACACCTCGAGATCACCCAGGCAAGGTTTCCGCTGGCCGACGTATTAGCCACGTCTTCACGAGAAATGGTAGCGTTGCATCGAAACCAGACAATAACAAAAGAAAGAGCATCACTGAATCTCCTGCTGGATACAAGCGATCGAAATCAGACAGCACGAAACGAGGGCCAAGAGGAGGACTTGTTCCTAAAAACCGGCCTGATCTTGCGGCACGGAAATCTCTCGGTGCGGAAGCAGCAGTGGTGCAGCGTGGGATGAAACAACGAAAGAATAAGAAAAAGCAAGCAAGAGACAAGGAGCTAGCTCGATTCGCATCGAGGCACTCAATTTGAGCTGCGGCGAGTTTAAGCACTGTTGTATATTTGTATATTGTACTTCTTGATTATCGATAGACACGATCAGCTTGCATAATATGTATCAGCTTGATTACTTTGTTGCTGTTGCCATCCGCTCCTTCAACTCTGCAGTGTTTTTTACTACACAACGAGCCATATGTTGCTGTATACCACGGCACGATGCATCTGAACCACTGTCGCCATCTTGAAATGTAAGTTCTCCCTTATTCTGAACAGAAGAAGCGTCCGACCAACACCTTCGAAGATCACTTAAATGATTTCCACACCCCAATGCAAGGGCACGACACGCCCACATTTCATGCGTTTCTTTGATGCACCCCTTACTGTAGAGTGATGAATTATTGTTCAATCTTTGGCTTTGATCATTGCTTTGTTTTTCGTTATTACCTATGTCACTATCGTCGTCTAAGATCGAAGCAGTAGCATCCCGGAGTACGCTACTGCTTTTATCATCATTACTTCTCGGCTGCGTTTCATTCCATTTAAAGAATCGTTTAATTCTAGCCTCATTCCTAGATGTATTTGTCACCGAGATATCAGTAGCGACAGCACCTGCGCCGCCAGTAGCAACCTCATTGGCTTTTTGGCACGCCATCAGTATATCTTCGAGCTGTTTGCATTGTTGTAACCGTTCCGATCGTTGTTTGTCGGCAAACGCAGTGAAGGGACTGCCTGGTGAAGCAAACAACGATTTGGCTAGGCGATCGATGGGTCCATCTTTATTGTCGTCGGGCATGGTTTGATAGAGATGGCCTATTATTGTGGCCTGATGGGATGGATGTAGTGGCCGGGCGCCGGGCGGTCGGCTCCCCCGCGGGTTTTGGCCCCCTCGGTGGTCGTTGCATATGCAATCGCACGCACGCAGACCGTTTTTTGTGACATAATATCAGACACACCAAGCAATACATAAACCATGAAAGTAGCCGTCCTATTGAGCTTGTTCGCTGCCGCTGCAGCCTGGGCACCTCATGCAAGGAAGACCTCATTCTCTATCAAGTCGTTGTCTACAACAACTTCTTCTCCACAACATTTTGATCCTCTGAACTTAAGTGATGATGACACATCTTCTGTCCAAAGGACTTCACTCGTCCGTCCCGAGACAGTTTTCCTTGCAAGTGCTCTACCAATAATAGCTAATCCCTCTGTCGCATCGGCCGCTACATCAGGTGCACCCAATGCATTTGGTTCTGCGTTGGCTGCTTATGGACACTACATTTCTTTGATTGGGGTGTTGGGTTGCATCATGGCAGAACGTTTGACTATCAAGCCCAATATGTCACCAGAGGAGGAGGATTTCATCGCCGCTGCTGATATCGGACTTGGTGTCTTTGGTGTTGGTATTGCCTATTCGGGATATCTGCGCGCAGTGGAATATGAGAAGGGATTCGACTTTTACGCACATGAACCTTTGTTTTGGCTGAAGATTGCATTTGTGGGCGTATTTGGTGCAAGCAGCTTCTTCAATACCGTTGTGATCGTTCAACGTGCTGTTGCCAAGCGTAATGGTAACTTTACACCAATGGGAGAGAAATTGAGCAACAGGATGATCCGAATATGTAATGCGGAGCTCACTGCAATTGCGATAATCCCTTTGACTGCAACGTTCATGGCTCGGGGCGTAGGGTATTCACAGGACATTCCTTGGCAAGCAGAGGCTGCTTTGGCGGCTCTCGTCTTTGGAGGATTGTCCTTCAAATATGTAAAGGAAGCTCTCACTTTTGAAGATAATCCTATCTCTCTAAGTTCGTCTGAAGACTAAGATCAATGCGACTACAACACATGCGTGATAAGCTAAAATATTATAACAATCGAGCTAATTAAAGTTCATTAAAAGTATCAGCGCAATTATTGAATGACACAACAACCAATCGTATCATCTTTGTTGCATGTGTTGACGAAATACAACCCTAGTTACGATGCAACCTAGTTACGATACTGAGCTGAATAACACGCTTTAATCATCTTGCTTGTGAAAAAGATGTGTCTTGTTGATAAGTCGTAACCGAGTGAGCATGCCACCTCAACAAAGATTAACTTCTGCTACCGCTTCAGCATTATCTCTGATTTCACACGCCTTCTCTTCAGTCCAGCGAACAAGACGAAGATAGCGTTGTATTCGTCACATCACGTCGACTAACAAATATGTATGCTTCATCGACACTAAGAATAAGTTAAGTGGTTAGTAGGCAACGACAATGCCCATCTTCTTAGCGATGGAGGCAGCTTTTGCCAACGGAATCTCGAGCACAGACGGCTGATCTGGTTGGAGAAGAAACGAATGTTTCCGGTCTGCCGTCCACCTAATGCTGTTGCCTACGCGATGATCATTTTCGTAACGACTTAAATCGCATTCTCCATCCTGGTAATGATACACGCCGACACCATTCTTGAGGTTATTCTCGAATTGTCCTTCGAATATATCACCGTTACCAACTTTCACCACACCGAGGCCTTCACGTTTGTTGTTACGCCAGTCTCCCCTATAAGAATTACCGTTCTTAGAAGTGTAGATACCGTATCCATGTCTTTGGCCGTCTTCATTAAAATCTCCCTTGTATCTCCTGCTCTTCTTTTTCTTCGTGGAGCAATTGTTTTGAAGACATGTGACATTACTGTCGTTCAAAGAGCTTGTGGACTCCTTCGACTGTAACAGTTGCTCTTCAAGGACAGCGTCCACCTGGTGTTTGCGCAACGACACGGTGAAGAATGACATGAAGGTGTGCTTATGCGTAGACGGAAAGCTTACATGACGAGATGATCTGCAAACAACTGTGATGGTGATAGCCTTCTGCTCCTTGGTAGAGTCACTGCTGAAAGAAGGACAAGTCGACATCGAGACATCTGACTCCGAAGCTGACATCGATGCACATGTACTCAATGTGCGAACTTTCAAGGACTTGTTGAAAACGGTCGGGTCCAAATAGCTGTCGATTACAGTTGCAATCTCTTTTTCCTGTGCCGATTTCTCTGACTGGGAACTACTTTGCACGTCATCTTCCTTATCCTTGTTAGTTTCCCTACTCGAAGATGATCTTTTTGAGGAAGAGGAATAGGGTCTCGAAGCATTTTGTCCTTTGTCTCTGCACAACGAGCGCGTCCTCGAAGCTGACCTTGATCGAGATACTGATGTTTCTGTGGATCTAGATTCAGATGCAGATCTTGCTCGAGAGGATGATGACGATCTCGTTCTAGATGCAGAGGCCGATTTTGATTTTGATCTTGATCGGTCGCCATGAAAATAGTAATCCGCAGACTCAATACTTCCAAACGAATAATCTGTAGTATGAAAGGAGTTCCTTTTTTCACGATAATACTCATCTTCATCATCAAAGTAGCCATCACTGTCTTGAGAATCTTCGTCGTCGTAGTCAACGTATTGGCGGACATGGCGCATTTTAGGCGAATAGCGCTGAAATTGAGCTGAACCAGAACCTTCGGAGGCACTGGAATAGTATTCATAAATAACCTCCAGAGCTTCAGAACTGTCGTCTCCGTGACCACTGGGGACGTCATTATCTGACGAGTTATCTGTACTACCACTGCAAGTGGAGCTACTACTACGGAACTCATCATCATCTGCTCCACTTATATAATCATCATCGACGTCGTCTTTTACTTCGGAAGATTCTTCTTCATCGCAACCTTCCTTGAGACGACTCTGTTCCTTCAAGTTGACTTCATTAGTTGAGTCCTGCTCCTGCTTATCCTCTGACACAACTGGCAAATCTGATTCATTCCATCTAGCACGATAATGCTGTTGCGACATGATTTTAGATACCAAAGAAATGATATCATCTTCGGCCTCCGTCGGCGCATCCCCATCTTCTTCAGAAGATATTTTCAACTTCTTCAAGAGCCTTGAAATTGTGTCCAACTTACTGTGTTGGGCTTCGGCCTCTTTTTCGTCTGTCAACATGAAGTGAGGGATGGTGCAGCCGCTTTCAGCAGCAATACTTGCAGTACTGCTTGCAAAATCTTCTTGCTTCCCGGTAGCACGAAGGCTCTGAACCTCCTTGAGTATGATCTCTCGCTCTTTAGACAATGTGACGACATTCTTAAAGAGACGTTCATTCTCACACAGTAGATCTTCAATGCATGCTTCAAACGATGCAATATCCCTCTCTTTCTTCGCAAGTTCTTCTTTCTTATCGTCTTCGCGGTTCTCTGCCACCTTCTTGAACTTTTCAAGGGCTTGAATCTTCAATTCGTCTATCTTCCTGAGACAATGAGAGACTCGAGAGTCTTCAGTTTGAATGCTTCGTTCGTCATCAAAACATTCTCTCCCATCCGCAATCGCTTGCATTTGCTTCAGCATAGCTTCGAACTCTCTGCGCAGGTCATTAATATTTCCACGGAGTGACTCATTCTCGTCCAGAAGGATGACCAGCTCTTTTGTGAATTTGTTGATTTGGTCGTCATTTGCATGCTCGTCTCGAAAATCGTCACCATCATTGTCACATAAAGCCTCTTTGTTCTTATATGGATCTTGACTAAATGTAAGGGACGATAGCCTCTCGTCATTAGATCCGAATCCTGATTCTATCTCGTTACTCCGTTCGGATACATCATCATCTTCTTCTTCATCCATGTCAACCTCCTCTATCTCGACAATTGTCTCACTACCCTCTGATGAGCACTCATCATATGATAATTTGCTATCTGCTGATACGTTAGTCTTCACTGTCCCGGTGTTCTCTTGATCGTTCTGACAGCAGATGGAGCTGTCATCACTTCGAAACCTCGACAGCACAAAATCGCTATACTTCTTGCACGTATTTCCAGAGATGGTAGGCACGCCTGGCATCTTATCTTTGAAAAATGATTTTGCTGATACGACAAACTTGGACCCATTTTGCTTATTATTATTCTCAGGCGCAGCCTTCGTCACGTCATCGACAGACTTGTTGTTTTGTATAGATCGTTTCTCAAAGAAGTCGAACCCACTAATCTGCCTCTGGAACTCATTCTGCTTCTGTTGATACTGTTGACGAGGACGCTCATCCCAAGATTTTGACTTGACAAGTTTCGGTCTTCGGACGGGTTCTGCTTTTTGCTTTTCAGCATTCTCTTGAACGCTAGGTCTGCGACGAGGTGGCGACGCAGAACGATTCTTAGTAGATCTAAGAGGAGGTGATTTAGATCGGCTGCTCATTTGTGTATATTTACGTCGTCTTGCTCTTGCATTAATACGAGATGATGTGGCCGTAGAGGGAACAGCATGATGTTCACCCTTTTGCTGCATACTCCCTGAAAGACTGGCACGCTGGCCCATTTTGGCTCCCGGCCTGACGCGGCGGCGGCGACTCTGGCCGTAAGTTGCGTAGTTCATTTGTTCTGTCATCTCCCTGGATATAAGATCAGTTTTCAGCCTCTTGTCGTCGAAGAATTCCTCGGCTCTACCAGCTCGATTTCTTATCGTCTTCTTGACCTCTCCAAAACGGGCGTCTTACTGGATCGTATTTGCGACCCCCTACCTGCAAGTTTGAGAGTGTAGTGAAACAACTTGCAAAAAGGCCGAAGGCCGAGGCCGATCAACAAAACGATCAAGCCGGCACTAGCATGTCTGTTGTGACAAGGTTTCTTTCACGCGGTTCTCGCTTTGCTTTTCTCTCAACTGAGAAGGCAAAGGTATCTCAGAGTACAATAATGCTCGATACAATCAGCCCCAAGTTGCTTCACAGAAGAAGATAGAATCTGCAGTTAATTTAGTCTTCTTCAGCTAAACAGGGGAGAAGCAAAAACAAGATACTGAGTATTACTCTTGATTCAAACGACCTTAAAAACGTGAGAATATAACCAAGAAAACATGATATGTCTTCCCCCAACGACTTCGCAATATTATTCCATTCAAGCTCATCAATTTCTTTGGATATTCCGTTGTCTCCTATGTGCTGTAGTAATGTTTCCTCGCGAGTTTTATAGCAGCGAGTATTGGATGGGAAAGTGTACTCTGGATGATGGTGAGCACTTATTTTGGTAAGTAATCCTGATCTTTCCTGCCATATTCACCATCACTCCAACTCTCTGCTAACCTATGTACAGCCCCACGTCGCCGCGCCGTAGCACTTACGCCACCCCCCATAATTCTATCCTTGCCATCAATGGTACTAGAGGCTGGCATCCCAATAAAATCTCGCATTGCGCCCAAGAAGAACTGCGCTCTTCCAATTACTACAGTTGCGCCCTCGTCGTCCACTCCATCCCCGTCATCTAACCATTCCTCGATGCCACCACCTTCTTCACCTTCTTCAATCTGGGCACCTGGTTCCAGGTCGAAAACGGAGGAAAATTCTTCATAAGTTTCCATTCGCTGGTACTCTCTCTCGGCTGTGGCAAATATTTCATCGTAATTGATATCTCCTGTTTGATAGTATAACTCATCTGTGTGATCTTCATTGAAATCTGTTCCTGAGTTTTCGAGTTCATCATCATTGTCACCCATAATCATAGTAAGGGAAGCTTCTTCTTCCATTAACTCTTCCTCGGGTTCTTCGCCCCACAGCATCACCATGGCATCACATCCATAAATACCCTGTTTGGATACATCTTCAACTTCTCCCGAGGAAGTTAATGCCATTCTATTCGCAGCATCGTTGGACAGTGTACCGTGTTTCCTCCTGTGACGAACCTCGGGAATATCCCAGTCTTCTGACCGAGTCTTTCCTGCGTCGCCGAACCCAACTCCACTTGTGCTGGTACTATGAAATGAGTTCACGTGCAGTGTATTGTCGTCTTGTCTCGATACGAATTGAATATCAGTCACGTTGAACGTCAGTGGGTCCCATGTTCGTTGCAATACCTTTGCAACCTTTACTGCCGCATCTACCGATGGAAATCGTGCAATGGGTAACAATGGCTTAAACTTGATTGCATTCGAAGTTGACGCTCCAGCTTTCGTATCAGAAACTACCTTTCGTGGTAAATACTCTGGGTAGGGACTGACCGAAGATGATGGCGAGAATGCATCGTACATCGGGAATAATTCATCTCGCAATGTTTCTCTAAGAGATTCAAGTGCAATCCGTGACTCTTCATTTGGGGATAGATAGAGAACACATGGACCATTGAAGCTACGACGCTGATTTCCATCTTCATCATTAGTTGTGTCATCATCTTCAGATTGATCTTCATTCTCGATTCCTTTCCCCTTATTTTTTTGCCGTTGCCGCTTCTTTCGATCTCTTTCCTGCTTTCGCTGCAATCCCTTCCTCTCCTCCTCCTCAATCAATGCCATGCCCTCTGCTCTTCTCTTACGAGATTCCTTCTCGGCAAGACTTTCACCCAAAGTTCTCTGAGGCATGCGCTCTTCTAATGCCTCGATTCTTGCTTGCAGAATTTCCCAGTGCGGTAATATTGTTATGGAATCTAATGTGACTTCAAATGATTCCAATAGAGTAGAAGAAGAAGACGATGATGATGGCTGAGTAGTGTCATCACCATTCTTACTTTCCTCTTTCATGGAATCCCCGCTACCTTTTAATTCCATTTCTAATATTGCCTTGGTTCCTTCTTCCTCTATCCACTCTGCTAATTTCCCCACCAACGTAGGTACTGACTGAGGAGGTGCAAATGGATGAAACAACCGTATTGCCGGCGGCCACTTGTAAAATGTCGTGTCCCTAGCAAGATGTCTAGCCCGTTGAATCGAATCCCAAGCATCATCTGGTGGTATTATGCATACGGCCGTGTTCATTGTTGCTGCTGTATTGATGATATTTTTCCGTCTCGTTGTTTTTCCATTGTCCGGGGTTGACCGGGATCTTCTTCTTTTGCCCAATAGTTCATCTGCACTGTTATTGTTTGACGCATATTTTCTCACGGATGATTGCTGTGCACGCGGAAACCCATTTGAGCGGACGACGACATTACATAACGGTGCAACATTAAATCCGGCACAGCTAGAGTAAAAGCTTGATATTATCACTAGCAGATAAGATGGTGAGTCCCTCATGGTCAGCTATTGGTTGTTGTCAGTGGCCGATACAATAATATCTGCATCTATCATACTGATTTTTGATCAAAAAATTTTGACATGAATGAGAATGGCCGGCAGGAGAATCAGATAGGCATCTCACTACATATCTCCAGGTTCTCGCAACGTAACATAATAATATGGAGGAGAGTTGTGAGCGAGACTCAAATCTATCAATCAAGCGAACTAACTAACAGTGGATAAATTAATTATTTCGGAACTAATCTATCACGCGAGAGCTCAAAATTCATCATCTCCACCAATAATTTCGGGCATCTCTTGCGCTAATAAGGGATCAAGCAATGCGTCTTCCACACCACCCCTGGCCTTCAACCATTTATAAAACATGTAGGTACCAAAAGCGAATACAATATTGATCAACACAATCAGAGTTTTGGCTGATACACCCAAAAAATATTTGGTTGCCCAGAACGACTTCCACAGAGGCTTTACCACCGCCCGAAAAGTATTTAGCGTCTTCAACATTTTCTCCAAATACTTATCGTCCATTTCAGAAAAATGATCAACCAAGTTCTCCATCTGTTTCACCTTTGCGTTATCTGCTCCTTGCCCATCAGATCCCCTGAGTTGAGCTGCAAAAATTTGTTTAATCATATCAGGATTTTGTTTCAACATCTTAACCATGGAGTTGACCTGTTCTGGGTTAGCTAACAGAGTATCAAACATTTGAGCAGCATCGTTTGGGAAAGCATGGGGCGCATCTGTCCCATTAGCATTCGTGTCATTGACAGAAATACCGCCCATCATGCTTCCGCTCTTTGCTATGTTCCTCATGTGTTCCAATTGATCAGGAGACATGTTCTTCAATTGCTCACTAGCCATTTTCAACATTGCTGGATCACTTGCCATTTTTTCCATCTGATTTATTGCCATGTCAATTTCCGAATCTGACATGTTCGCCATAAAGGGATTCGTTCTGCGCAAAGTCTCTTTGGACATTCCTCGTAACACTGCCGATTGTTGTTTGAGTTGATCGGGGCTCATGGATGCCATTTGTTGACTGGCAGTTTTGAATTGGTCCGGTGACATGTTAAATGCATTTGGTGCACTAGCAGCTGTAGCAGATCTAACATCCGAATATGTAGCATTAGCAGCAGGAGCAGGAGCAGTATTATTACTATAGGATGATGATGGTTGTTTTACCAAATTTTGCTTGACAGCCGCATTCAAATCAGAATCAGTCATATTCTTCATTTGATCCATGGCCATCTTCATCATTTGTGGATTAGACGCAATGGCCTCCATTTGAGAAATGGACATGTTGATTTGTTCATCAGTAAGCGTAGCCATTGCAGGATTGGTAGCTCGAAGGGCAGCCGCTCCCATGGCTCTCATGGTGGCCGCTTGTTGGCGTAACTGATCGGGGGTCATTTGAGACATGCGCTCGGCCCCCTGGCGAAGTGTTGAGCTGTTGATAGAAGAGGATGGTTGGGCAGTGCTTCTGTTGCTGTGTGGAATATCTTTTGGTTCATTTGCCTTGGCAATGAGTTTTGCAAGTTCTTCTGGCGAGGTGGTTACTTCCGCCACCATGCCTTTCAAAATATACTTATCCATTCCCGACAATTCGTCCTCCGTAGCAGAGCCCGACACTGTAAGCACCCCCTTCATTTCCGGCACACTCAGAGACGATAATTCTCGTGGTACATATCGCATGTTGGCGGGTTTGATAGCCATCGATTTGTTGGCATCGAACACAAAGACTTCTTGTCGGCCGCTTCCGTTTGTGGCTAGCCGAGACTTTACGATGCCTTTCTTGTCATTGTATTGGGCGGCACCTACCAGATTCTGGATTATTACGGACGATCCGACAGGGAAGGCGGACATGGTGGATGACAGGAGGCTAGGATCGCACTGCTACAAATATTGAGTCGCTAAGGTGTTCAACCATATTGTACAATACTCACTCCTATGCTCGCACTCTCTATTATCTCGTGCAACATCGAAAATGAGGGCAAAAAAACAGCGGGCCGGGGGGAGCCCTGCTGAATAAGGCCGTCTGTCTGTGCGTGTCTTGCACTCATCCACGCAAAAATCAAAGAACAATATCCGCTCGATGATACTTCTTATGCCATCAAAAGTGCTGCTACATATCAATGCAACGCTAGACAACGGCGGATTCGACTTCAAGTTCAAACTTGAAATCGAATAGACAACCATGCCACGCAGAGGAAGAAAAAGAAAGAAGACACGCACCCATGTCGTTGACACCGACGAACGCATAAAAGGCGGCTTGGTATCCAATGATGAGCTAAAAATACCACGCTCATTGGTCATCCGAAGGGGCAAGGTGGAATCGGAATTGACAGAGCTAGTTACCGACATTCGTAAATTGATGAGGCCATATACAGCTGTGAACTTTAAGGAAGATGCCAAGAATAAAAAAGTGACCTTGTCGCACTATGCCAATTCATTATCGACGGCGATGGGTGTAACGCACATTCTTGCAGTGTCGCAAAACTCAAATAGAGTTACTTTGAGAGTTGGTCGGACACCTGGGGGGCCTACACTTTCCTTCCGCGTGAAGCGATTTACATTGGGAAGACAAATCCGTGCAGTACAACGTCGTCCATATGACTCTACAAAAGCATTTGAATCTCCACCAGTCGTTGTCACAAATAACTTCGGTGATGTCAGTGCCGCACCTCATGTCAAATTGATGAGAATTACATTTCAGAATATGTTTCCTGCCATCAACGTATCTACTGTCAAATTGAGTGAGTGTCGTAGAGTGGTACTGTTTAATTTTATACGAAGGGACGTGTCTCAGATATCTTCCGAAAAGAAGAAACATGTCGGTGATGATGATGATTTGGAAGATGAAGAAGTTGAAATTCGACATTATGCCATCCGTGCCAAGCCCGTGGGCGTCGATCGTAAAGTGCGCCGGTTGGTAGAAGCCAAAATACCCAATCTGTCCAAGTTGAGCGACATTTCGGATTATATTACGGGTCAAACTTCGAGTGGGGCTCCAGCACCTGCTGTGTTGCGTCCTGGAGAGATGTCAGATTCAGAACCCGAAGATGAGGATACACAAGTTGTTTTACCTGGCAAATACCGTGGGAAGGGGAATAATCAGGCACAAAAGTCGGCATTGAAGTTGGTTGAGCTGGGACCGAGGTTACGCATCAAGCTGTACAAGGTTGAGAGAGGCATGGCATCGGGAGATGTAATGTACCATGCATACGAAAACAAAACTCCTGAAGAGATCAAGGCATTGAAACAACGAAAAGAGGGAGAGGCTGCTCTCAAAAAACGTCGTCGCGAAGAGCAAGAGGCCAACGTGGCAAGAAAGAAGGCTGCTAAAGATGAAAAACTTGCCGCCAAGAAGGCAAGGAAGAAAGAGCGAGAGGAGAAGGCAATGGCAGCTCTGAGAGGTGAGGTAGCTAATGACGATGTCTCTGACGGAGAACAATCGAGTAGTGAAGAAGAACAGGGCACTGATAGTGAAAGCTTTGAGGATGATAGCGAAGGTGGAATGGAGAGTGAGGAAGACTAAGGAATACAAATGTGAATTTGATCTAGATCTTGTATTACAAGCCTACACTATACTATTGAATCATCGTACCATACAATTGGCCTTAGGGTAAGGCATCTAATGCCTGGAGTATCTGAGGAAATGTTGGCCTTGCCTTTGGGTCTCTTTCTACGCAATTCTTTATCAACGCACGGAAGGGTTGGGGGCACCACGCAGGAATTTCAGGCCTGTAATTCTGATTCAGAACAGCAAGCGCACATTGAATCGGTGTCATTCCTTCGTATGGACACTCTTGCGTTAGCATCTCCCACAAAATGATGCCAAAGCTGAAAACGTCAGCTGGTTCGGCATAATCCTCACTGCAAAGCACCTCTGGCGCCATCCATTGTACCGTTCCGCAGTTACCCGTCATGCCACTTCGAACTGCTTTCAATCGGCTGAGGCCAAAATCTGCCAACTTCGCCGTATACGACTCGTCAAGAAGAATATTCGCTGATTTGAGATCGCGGTGTAACACGGGTGGGTTTCCACTGTGCAAATAACACATTCCTCTAGCAGTCCCCGAAGCAACCCTTTTCACCAAGTACCATGGCCAAACCCCTTTCGGTACGATTGGATGTTTACCATCGCCGGAGGATCTAGGAGGAGATTGTATTTGTTCGTAAAGCTCAAGAGGCCAAGCATTGCGTGTCACACCATCTGCAACTTTGTATGGCGAAGCAAGCGGCAGCCGTAAAGCATCCCACAATGAACCATTCTCACACAGTTCCGTTACAATGGCACGATTTGGGGCATCTAAACATGCACCCATGAAGAGACAAATATTTGGATGTCGCATCCCCGAAACCATGTTGATTTCCGCAATAAATTCCTCGAGGACGGCCTTTGGTATTTTCTCGGCCTGAGCTGTCCCCGTAAGGACTTTTACTGCAACGGGAGTTCCCTTCCACTTGGCCTTCCAAACTTGTCCAAACCCACCTCCACCGATTACGTCCTCAAGCTTCAATTCACTGAATGTTATCTTTGAAGAAAGCGATAAGGATGAATGTGAAGAAATTGTCAAATCCTTTCGAATATGTTGAATGCTATTCCTGGGATCGTCAGCAGGGTCAATAGATTCCGAAGCCTGCTTTAACTTCTCAAGATTTTCAGTTTCTTGTCGCCTCATCTCGGCAGTAGATGCGTTAGGAACTTCGTACCATGCATTCTTGTCATGACCGAACATTGGATGTTGAAATGACTGTCCACCAGACTCAAGTGGTGATGTTTCATCTGCTTCAATATTTGTTCTCCACTTTGGACCAGAGACACCTGATTCCATCCTGACAAGCTGTAACTCTTCAAGTAGCACTGAGCGAGGGGCATCACCTGCATGTCCACTTCTCGGGCTATGATCGAGGCATGGCACTAATGGTAGCTCTGGCAACGAATGAGATAACGCTACATTTGGAGCAGCATAGGACGTGCTGATCGTGGGGCAAAAGGCAGTCTGATTTGGGTTGTTATGATCGTCGTCTTCATCATCGCCATCGTCCGTTAGCATTGGAGGAACCGGTAGATCCTTGCCCTTCGTCATTAAAATCTTCGCCAACTCCTTCTTTTTAGCAGTCGTGTGATCTACTCGAGGTGTCGGTAAATCCGCAAACTCCCCTCCAAACGGAACAGGGTTAGATCGACGGGGAGACGAAAAAGGAATGGACTGAGAGCGCAAAGGGCTTGTCATTGTGTTTCCTTCGGGAATTTTGTCAGGACTTGAGTAGTCATATTCTTCTGATGATAATGGAGGCGTAGTTGTGTCTTGACTCTGTTTTGGGGTTGCTAAATAAGCTGTATCGTCTTGTTTCATTTGTGCCGTATGCGCAGCGACAACGTCCATCGATGAGAATGATTCCGTTGGCGTGAAGGGACCCATTGGTTTTACTAAATGGCGTCGCAATACTGCTGGCTCATTATTTGAGGGTGACGCTGAAGGGACAACCGTTTCGTTATTGCCAGTCCACGCTTCGAAGTCATGATTACTATCGTCGGGTGATGAACATGTTGGCTCAAATCCTTCAAGTCCCGAACCAAGGCCACTTGAATCAAATGGAGGAGGTAGCGGACAAGGCTTTAGTGTCTGAATTCCAATTGCCGCAGCAGCTGCGTGATTGCTTGTTTGCATGGTCGAAGCTCGACTAATCGTTGAACCTCGTGGAGACCTGTCCATTTTATTTACCCCTCCAGCTGTCGTTGCTCCTCGACTATTTATCATGCTAGCACTACTGCTTGCACGACTAGGTGTCGATTGATACGGATCTAATGCGACATTACTGCTTTGATGATTGGCCGATCTTCGTAACCGATGTTCTTGTTCTCTAAAATTAGTATCTCCAGTGTTGAGGTTGTAATACAATCGAGCTGTTGGATCATCCGGTGGTTGGGGGGACGCATTTGTACGTTTCGTTGTTATAGAAGATCCGGATGTCCCCTCGTTATCAGCCCCGTAACTATCCTCTTCATTAATCTCTTCATCTTCACTCCATTCATCCGTCTTCTTGCGATAACTATTTGGACTTATAAAGTTTGGTTTCTTCTTCGTCCGCCTTCGAAGAAAGGTGGTAGAATGACTAGTATCGGTTGAAAAATGAATAAATAATCCAACAAGGATGGCAAAGATACCCAACATCATAATGAATGAAATTTGCCATGAAGCATCTGCGCCCGGTCCGAATGGAGTTGAAGAAGTTGATTGATGCAAGTCACCACCACCACCACCACCCTCTTGTCGATAATGAGCCATGGCCGCTGCTCTACGATCTGCACCCCTTCGTAGAAATTCGTTTAGATCAGCATCATCTGTCCCCACTACTGGCATCACATTGAGTCTGTTTGCTTCATCGTTATTGTTGTTGTTGTTGTTTGTATCAGGATCATCTCGTATCCCTCGAATCTTCATCCCCCGTAGTCCCTGCTGTGAAGTGGAGTACACGTTCCCATCACCCAATCCTAATGCATAGTGGATACGTTTTGTATTCTCTCGATTCTTTGCAAATGTATGTTTGGGTAGTATCGAGGCTGCGATTAGGTTGTATGGAGCTATCATTTTATTTTTTAGACAAAGAGATATAATCGCTTGAATATCAAAATTACAACATGTGCTTGTCTTCGTCTATTGTAGGCGATAATGAACGCGCCGCCTCCCCTCCCGCCTCGACCGCAGAGAGGTTTTGTTGCCTCTACTTTTATTCAGAGTGTCTTGGTGTTTTGTAGGCATTCATCTCGCCAAAGGTATTTACCATAATATCTATGATATTATTTGATTCTTGCTCATCAGTATTATCATTGATGTAAGTTAATGATTGCTGCCGCTGTCCTTTTTCCTTTTGTTGAGATGCCGAATCGCGGAACTCACACACTTTCTACAAAAATTCCATTTTGTTTGTTTGGAATGAAATATTTTATCGATTTACTTTGATAAAATATAAAAACAGACGATCAACTGCTTGAGAGTGCTTGGCGGCTCTAGCGTGCTTGGCGTTGTAAAAAATGATTGGTAAATGGAAATGGTAAATACCAGCATTTATTTTTATGCATTTCATGTAAAACAAATCTTTTTTGAATACGAAAGTTTTGTGTCTTCGCTCAATGGAAACATTCTTTTAATATACATTCGAACAAAAAATGGCGTGAGGCAATAAACTATACTATCAGCGGCTTTATTCACTATCAACAAAAAAATAATTTACTCATCGCCTCGAGAGAGAATGGATTCATTGCAATCGGGCGAACAGCAGCCATCATCATCAGAAGCAGACGGTAATAGTAATAGTGATGGCGGTGGCGGCAATCACCATCATCCCTCGTCGACGAGCAATAATGTGACCAATCATCATTTCCATGATTCCTTCGGTGAGGCTGATAGTGGTGTTGATTATGGACCGCCAATTGAATTAGAAGAAGACGAAGAAAAAGAGCAGCATGAGGGTACAAATATCCATGATATTATCACTGCTGCAGATGTTGATTCAACAAAACTACAACACGACGACAACGTGGTCGACGGAATTGAAATTCAAAATCTGTCACCACCCAACCAAACGGAGGAGGAGGAGGTGGTGGATAATCACGCAACAACAACCATCATCACACTCGAAGAAACCGTCGGACTACACGAGGCAACTCTCGAATCACTTCATGACAAACTATCCAAACTCAACGATGAAATAAATGTCGAAGAACAAACATCATCCATGCTACATGCAGAGATTGAAATGCTGAATAAGAAAAAGATTGTGTTGAAAAAACGGACGGAGAATAATGTACAATTGGTGAAGGAGTTGGAGGGGACTTTGGAGAAGTGTTTGGAGAGGTTACGTCGTGCGTTGGATGCAAATGTAGATGACGATGAAGATGTTGATACAAAGGAGGAAGGAAAATTAGATCAACTACTTCTTCAGGTTGGCAACGAAGTAATTACTAACGAGAAAGATCATGCTGTGGTTATGGTGACAGAAGCAACGAATGAAATACAAACCGCCAAGGATGCCACGAAAGATTATGATGATTTTAATATCATCAAAATTCCGATCAAGATCGTAGAAGAAGACAGGGGCAGTATTGCATGGCCACCTTTGGGTAGTAAAGACGTGAAGGCGGTACGAAAAGAAGCTGCAAGTTTACCATTTGCATTCCCAGTCTGGCGCACGAGTGAATTTTCTTGTGCATTATTATTTACAAATTTGGACTCGTCTCAGCTGCTGTTGGACATGATGGATATGGCAGTACTGGAACATTTGTTGTGTCGAGAAGAAAACAAGTTAGATGGCTGCGGACAAGTACAAAAGTCGAAAATTTGGGGAACTTCGTTGGATGTAATGACTCAAGTGAAATGGGAACATCTGCTGCCCAGTCTCCAACGTGATATATTATTTGAAACACCCACTGTCTCTAGCGAAAGTAGGCTCGACCCGAATGTACAGCTATGCCCGTATGAGCTTGGTGGTACGTGCGCCGATGATCGATGCCCCTACCAACACATATCTCGTCCAGAACCATTTCAAGATGAGGTCGTCGAAGATTCTGCTCAAGACGATGAAGTTATCAAGTATCACAGTTTATCAAAACTTACGTTGCCACCTAGTCCTTTCTTCGACAGTAAAAGAGCACCCGGAGATGAGGTGACGGAAGCAAATGATGTCGATTTGAGTTCAAAGCAAATCTTCGCATTGGGTCACAGTGACGAAGAATTGGATTCCTCAGTCGTTCCAACGAACCAGCAGTGTTTTGAAGACAACGATGACTATGTCTCTCTCCCAACAGTAGCTGAAACTACTTCCGGCCATGTTGTTTACAATAATTCACGAGACTTGAAATTCAGTGAAAGATTTTGGTGGTACAAAGAACATCCCTTTGACACATCTTGGAGTGGCGACGACGAAGCACAAGATGTGTTTCAAAACGTTGTCACTTCGTTCGGTTTTAGAAGGAACAGTGAGTTCATTGAATACAGAGCACTGCCGAGTTTGGAAGATTACACAGAGGGTGCGAGACTACAGAAGGAGCTGATCGTCGACGCTAGACTGATTGACTTGTGCAGAGTGTGTATTCACATGGGACAAGCTTCATTTGCTTTGACAGTGCTAGAAACATTTCAGAAGTCAGTTCATAAGGACCGCCTTCACATGGCACTCAAACTCGTTCGTCGGAAAGTTGAGTCATCAGTGAGCTGCAACAGCTCTCAAAACATATTTGACTCTCAACTAACGCTTCTCGTTATATCTAAATATTTACGGGCGAAGTTCCTCAAACCCGACATGATGAATTCTAACTTGCAGAGCTCGATGGACAGCATTTTTGGTCAGAAGAAGGATAAAAGGTATGAAGATCTATTCCAAAGTCTCGTGTCTCGCTTCCCGAAAAGACAAAAGCTAACTTCCGCACATCGCGAGGACAAGTGGGCAGCACTCGAGAGATCTGTTCATTCTTTGCTGGAGAAACAAGTCATCGTCCCATTCTCTCAGCTAACCAATGGAGAAGAGTACTCATTCTTCTTGAACTGTGTTCATATTGGGAAAATACTTGAAACCGTCGTGTACGAACTGTCACAAGAGCACGGAACTTCTTTTTCACCCTTGCTTCATGCATTAGAACCTATATGGGAATCATTGCAGACACTATTACAAACAAGCTACGCTCTCTCAAGAGCAACTGACTGGCTCCAACCTGACTTGATTGTCACCGTGATCATTGGCCCTATCATTTACGCATGTGCAAGCAAAACAATTGCCATTACTGTACCATCTCAACATGGACAACAGTCAACAAGACAAGATACGGATAAATCTTATCCAAATTATGATATGCGAACAATTGCAAATATGACCTGTTTGGATAAATGCATTGTCGGAATATTGAAGGATTTAAACAAAAGTAGTCAGAAGAATGAGAACGGAGAATTGGTCGAGCTGCTTGTAACTCCGCTTCATGCTCTCAGCGTGGGGATTTCAATGGCGGTGGGAATGGTGGATAAGGCTCAAATGAAACTTGGTTACGCCTTGAGCAAAGGAAGAAATCATCGAGGCGTCCCTTCGATGTATTCGATATCTAGCATACTGTGGGGGCAGTTGGTTCAGATCCAAATTACGTTTCCGCCCAATTATAACTCGGCTCTTCGCTATGAGCACATAATACCTTCATTGGCACCAGATGTGGTTACTTCTCACCGAGACATTGTATCAAGACTATTTGAACACGGCGTAATCCTCCATAGCATTGCACTCCCAGGAGACTTCCAAATTACAACATCGCTTTTAAGTACGAAAGGGTCGAAGGATCAATACAAAGCAGTATGGGAGGACGTAAAACGAGAAATATACGCACAGCGCTCTTTGCAAGAAGGTCAAACAGAAACTGTGAATGAATTAGATCTTGTTGTTGCCAATTACATGAAGGAGTATTCGTGTTTTCCGGAGACTCTTCTACTCACAGGGGGGAAGTTAACAAGATTAAGGATGACGAACTGTGGTTTGAAAGAGCTACCAAAGTCGTTTGGGTTCTGCTTTTCCCATCTACAGGTGTGACATTTCAGTGCATCCTTTGTTTGTATCTGTGAAGTTTCTCACATTCATGTGTTTTTCTTACTCTTTTTCTTCTTCATAACAAGGTATTGAATTTATCTAACAATTTACTGCGCATTCTTCCTCCATCCGTGAGATTAATGCAGTCACTTAAGGTATTGAATGTTGCTCATAATCAATTTGAAGAATTTCCAGACACGGTAATTGATTGCAAACTCCTCGAAGTTATTGATGTATCTCACAATAAGCTGCGTGATTTCCCAGGGGATTTAGCCCTTCGGTTACCACAATTGCAATCTTTTGTTGTTGATAATAATCCTGTATAACCGCATCTTTCAGCCCAATATATGAATACTTACTTAGTCAATGTATGGTGCCTGTTTTCCCAGCCAATTGAACATGCACGATGGCCACTTAGTTCTAATAACATCCTGCAGATCTCCGCCACTATCCCCTCCACCTTTGGACGACAAAGCAATGCTTGCACCGACGGCTTCTTCGGCACTGAGCCTCGTTACACGAAATGGCGTCAGGCAACCACCACGAAGGCCATTGTAGTGGTAAAGTGGAAAGGTATGTCCATGCTTTTCAAAGTCCGGTTGTTGTGGCTGAGTTTGAGTGGTTGAATTTGTGAGCAGTAGAACCGGTTCGTTTGCGGATTGACGCTCCAAATTGGGCTTGGTAATTGAGGCGGCAGGCTTTTTAGCATCCGAAAAGAGTGAATCATCGTCACTGTCTGCATTTCTCGAACTGGGCTTTAGAGCAGGTCCAAAGGGAACCGACAAAGTTCCTGAATCATCAGCAGTGGCTAACTGTGTGTCCATGTCGTCGTCGTGTGAATTGGTAGTTATCATGTTTCGTTCCCGTTCCATGATGATCTCCTGTTGCATATCTAATGGAAGACTGTTGAAAACATCGGGATCTACATCTGGGGGACATAGAGAGAGAGCTGGGATGGCAATAGATGGGAGCGGTTCCAGATCTGGTATTGAATCATCCTCCGGCATGCTTCCCCACTCTGCGGCTAATTTTCGGGCAAGTTCCTCATCACTTGACATTGTTGAAGGTGGGGGAGTTGCCTGCCGATGGATCGTGCCAATAATTTTGACTTCCTCGTCATCATTATCGTGCATAATAGCTTGTAATGACGACCCTGTCATCAAACGAGAACACGCCTTCCAAAAATCATCCCACAATATAATCCCACCTCCACCAGGGACCTCTACATATGCCGCCAATGTTTGAACCCCATTGTCTCCTAGCATTGTCATCAAGTCCAACTCTTCCACCACATGTCCTAAGGAATCCTTCAAAATGAATCCACTTTCCCCATCCTCCACCTTCTTGAAAGCACGACGGCATCGCTCTAGTAATAAATCTGATTTACTTTCCTGCAAACATTTCGAGTTACCAAAAACAACTGAGAAATGATTGGTAGACGCAACAATCCAAATGGGAAAGATTGGGGATTTATAATAACTCCCAACTTCGCAATATCGTAGAGACTCCAGTTGAGAGAGGTACCCAATCGCTGGACGGTATTGAATTCCCCGACAAGTCAACTCCTCCGATAATGTCATGGAATTATCAAATACATTGCTAACAGCCTGGCCGGTAAGTAACAAATTCATCAGTTCTTGACTCGAGTGACCAAATTGAGATGTGATTGTGTTATTCGGATCATCCATATCAGCCTTTATCCTTTCAGTTCCACGTGATTCTACGAGTGACATAACAAAGAACATGACTCCACCTGGACGACGAAAGAAATCTAGTGGTTTGAATGATGATGATGATGTTGTTGTGGTTGTTGTTGATGATGATGATGATGTTGAGTTGTTGTTGGTCCCATCACTCTTTTTCTCAGTAGTAATCCCCAAGAGATAATCTGAAACGGCATTGGCAAGATTTGTAATTTTGACTTGTTGCGGAGTAAGAGATGATAAATTATCATCATCATGCTTGTTGTTTACTACGGTAAAATAATAATTGTCATCTGAGAAGGAGACTTCTTTCTTCCTCGGTCGTTTTGTTTCAGGTGACGTATCGCTGTCATCATCATCATTCTTGTCGGATAATAATGACGTACTACTAGCAGAGATGGAATATATTGATAAACCGGAAGGCTTTGATGATGATGTTGATAATGATGCAGAGTTGGAAGAAGAGGAATTCAACATTTCTTCTACCCAAGGACTTTGCTGCTGTACCTTCGTCTCGTCGTTGTTACCTGCAGCAGCAGCAGTAGTAGTGGTAGCACTAGGTTGTGTGATGGTGAATGAGTCATCCGTAGTACTTGGAAAGACAAGACGAACAGTACATGATTCACTCCGCTTCTCACTTGACGCAACTGGTATGATTGATGCACGTGCCAATATCATCGCGATGGCCATTGCCATGGCCTCTTCCACTTCCGACGTTGTTGGTGGCTTGTTTGTTGTTGTTGTTGTTATTGAATATGGATAATCCAAGTTCCTTCCCCGTTGACAACTAGTAGTTCCATTATCCTCCTCGGTATGTCTTCGTTGTTGTTGTCGTCGTCGTCGTTTGCCCCAAAGTAAGACACGAATCATTTCCGCTTGTATCGCAGCAAGGATCCCACATGGCCCTCCATGTCGTTGAGTTAATCCCCAACTTTGCTGCTGTGAGATGAATGATTCTAACAGATGATGATCATCATCACTAGCAGTATTGTTGTTGTTTGGATTCTCTTCGTCACTCTTTGTCATTGCTACATCATCATCATCATCGTCACCTCCTATTGCAACAGTAGTAGTAGTAGTCGACGACGGTGGTGACGACGTGGTAATACATTCATAAATCCAACGTTCCTTATCGTTAGTTGTTGTAATGTGATCATCCCACATGAGTTTATGAAACTGTCTGAAATTATTGAAATTATCCGTTTTTTCGATACTGCTGCAATAACTATTACTACTATTGCTGCTTCCAATAATATTATTGCGACGATTAGTTGCGGTGGTTGTTACAAATAATTCATGCTTTGTGGCAGCAGCAGCAATAGCAGCGGTATTGTGCAGCATCAATGGTCCGTCTTCCATAGTAGCATTGTTATTTTTGGGAGGACTATTGTTTTTGTTCGTACTGCTACTACCACGCGTTGCATCAATTATTGGAGCAGTGGTATTAGTGGTATTAGTAGTATGCATGGAAAGAGCAAGTGCCTTTTGAAGTTCTTCGTCGTCGTCTTCGTCTTCTACAATTGGCATGAAGGAATTCACGGCGGATGGATAATTGGGAGGAGCTGATCCTGTATCGTCTATGATGTGGGCCCAAGGATTGTTGTTCATGGTGTATGTTATACTGTATTATGCTCCAACTAGTAATATCTGGATATCTTTAAATTTACACATGATGGTTTTTTACCTTGCTTTATCATAACGAATCTCGGTCTGTTTGTCGCCCTAAATCATCGCTAGATCATCGCTCTACTATTATTGATGGCGACGAAAAATGGAGCAAAATATACACCATGACGTGACGGACGACACCACCCGCAGATACCTCCACCATATAACAATAATAGACAACCAATTATTTTTTGTTACAATGACCATCATCCTGTCAACACTGACCTCTCGCATGTCGCGGCTGGCAATCATCAGCACTACTACTACACGCAACATTTTCACATCATCATCATCATCGGCGATGACGACGATCCCCAAATCATCCAACCCGTCACCAATACTAGTACGAAATCAATACGTGCATTTCAACCGTTATAGCAATAACAACATCACCCAGCAACTCTCCTCCCTCTCTTCCATCCGCTGTCTATCAAGCATGATGATACAACCAGCAGTACGAACCATCGATCCGAATAATGATGTTACAAAAAAATCGAACGGCCACAACCACAACAATAACGACTACGGTGCCACATCCTCCCTCCGTCCACTCTTCCATACCCAACACGATGCGGAAAACTTTGCCGCATACATCCACGCCAACAAACATCGTAAAGTGAAACCCTTCATCTTCAAAAAACGTAACCAACAGTTAAAAACATACATTGGACATGAAAAGAATATACGTCATTCACCATGGAGGATGAATTTGGTATGTCAATTGGCACATGGATTAACAGTACCCGAGGCGTTAAAACAATTAATGTTTTGTCAAAAGGTTAAAGCACCATTGGTGGCAAAAGTTATACGTAGGACGGCGAATTTGGCGGATATTCGAGATGGGTATCAACCAAGTCAGTTGGAGGTGGCGGAGTGTTTTACGACACATGGATCTCATTTGAAGAGATTGAAGATTATGGGGAGAGGACGGTGAGTATTTATATATATATATATAGAATATTTTGTCGGTGTAAGGCACTGCACATGTATACCCTCTTTCCCCCCATCAAGAGTTATATAACGCTGACAAACGCAAACAAAAATGCCTTTTTTTTTTTGCCTTTTTTTTTTGTTGTTGTAAAAATGCACACAACAAAAACACAATAACAATACAAAACAAAAACAGATCGGGGAAGAAACTTCGACGATTCTCTCACATCCGACTAGTCCTTCGTGAGATTGACTTCCCAACGAAACTAGTAGAAGCCACTTCCATCAATCAAAAGCGTAAGTGGCTGGAACGACTTGCCATTGCTAGAGAGGATTATGAAAAGGCTAGAGTTGAGAAGGAAGAACTTGCAGAGTTGGAACGGTTGGCGGCGGAGGTTGCTGAGAAGAAGAAGAAGCAGAGGGAGGAGAAAGGGGTGGAGAAATAGTAAATAAACGATTGTCTTGTTGTTGTTGTTATATTATGCTGGTGGGCTATACCATGTAATGATGAGCCTCGCTCTGCGGCATGTTGGACTATACTTTTTAGGGGACTAACATTTTAAACATATATCTGATGTAACCGAGGACTTGTAGTACAATTGTTGATACACCGAGAACCATAGAGAATGCATGGGGTATTTCTGATTGCGCGAGGGGGCTGATTTTTCGCTCTGTGGCAGAAAAAAGTGAATCGAGAGAGGTAATTCATTAGTATTTATTCATGGGGAGTAGGTTGGTTCCAAAAACTATGTTATTTCGATGAGAAAAAAGAGTTATTACTTTATGACATGGCTTTTCTCAAATCTACCATCGCCTTCTATCGGCAGCACTTAAGCTAACCTCAAATGGTCTAGCAAGTAAATAAACGGCGCGCGTTGAACCCATATATATGATAATAGGGAACAGTGAGATTGGTGCACTGCAAAATATTAACATCTTCCAGTACAGCGGTGTTGATGAGGGACAAAGAACGACACTTCAACCCTGGGTATAAAGATTATCTCTATTCTGACGAAAGCTGTGTTTCATCAAAAAAGAAGTGTTAATTACAGCAACAGAGAAGAACATTCGATGACCTTAAAGGGAGGCATAGAATGCGTTCAAGGTTTCAGCGGATTTGGCAGATGCGGCAGCGCACTTGTCTTGGTTCTTGAGAGTAGCCTGAAGACTGGCTTCCTCAATGGCCTCGAAGAATTCCTTGGCAAGCTTCTTTTGCTCGGGTGTCTTGGCTAGACCACGGACGGCTCCACGAGTTTCGTACATGTATCGGGTCAATTCATCCTTAACATTGAACCATTGCTTCTTAGCAACGTATCCAGGGAGAAATGAAAGACGCTTTTGGGATTCGGCAATGTATCCCTTCTTGCGGGCAACTTCTTCGGCGTTGCCAGCTTTGAAGAGAGCAGCGTCGGTTCCAACCTCTCCGTAAACAGAGTAAGGGGAGTAAACGGGAGCAGACTGGTCGCTTCCGTAAGCAGCACCCTCTGAGTAAGAAGTTCCATCACCGATGAGGCCGAAGACAGAGAATCGGGGGGATTCACCAGCAGCAGCGTTGGCGGCGGCGGGAAGGAAGACGGCACCAGCGGCAGCAATGGAGGAGAGAGCCTCACGACGAGAGTTCTCGGCCTGCATGGCAACAGATTGCCGGGCGTTGTTGGCCACGGGGGCGAAGGCAGAAGCCGTGGAGGCAAGGGCGAGGGCAGCAACGATCTTCATGGTGTCGGTCTAAAGGGGATGGTGGAGATATTTGAGTGAGATCATCATCGGCCGGAAGAGCAGGGCATGGCAAATCTTTCAAAGTTGAAGCGAGCGCACACGCTTTGGAGAGGTCCAGACCTCGCCTATGACGTACCCCGATCGATCTTCGTGAAATGATCATCGAATTAATATTTGTTACTGTGATTTACGACCAAATTGCACTCATTTGGTTTAAGAAGCTCAATTTGTACCCTTCAATTACGGTGGAGTCTCTTCAGTACCATACCTCAATTAATTGACATGTGACATGCTGTTATGAACCAAATAATATGTCAGCGTCCTGAGAACTTTTCGGACGGATGAAAAACGATAGATTCTCGAGATGAAAATCATAATACCGTCACGAAAGACGAAGCTGGCGGCTGGCTAGAGATAATTATCACTGAATGGAAAGGAGGAAGGGAATCTATCAACGTTGCAGGTAATCTTCTTTTTTTCCTCGGTTGGGGTTCGTAATTTCGGAACTCATGTTTTCGTAAAGATAAAAGAGGAGAACATACATCATGGAATATTACAATGATTTTCAGCCTGACACGCATGCAGGCCAAGACCAGGACGGAGAACAACACTTCCAATATGATTTTCCCACTCAGGTGAGTGTGTTCGTGCACTAGGATAACGTTGTTCTTTGAATATATCTCAACAGCCTCTCACTAACTCTCCTCTCTTCACATCATAGCCTGGCGACGACGTTGACGACGGTCACAATAACTTATTCTCTGTAGACCACTACACCGACGCTGCAACATACGACGAGAGTATTGCTATTGCTGCCGCCTTTGCTGATCCAGCACAACCTCCACAATCACTAGCGTTCCTCCAGCAGCAGCAAACGGAACAAAAACAAGCGGCAAAAAAGAAGATTGTTGGCTATGTGTACAAGAAAGCTCCGGGTGCTCCGAAGCGATGGAAATCTAGTTATATTCATTTCTTTACTGATTTTGTAGAGAAAAAGAAGCTTTCGGTGGGGAAGGATGGAATGGTGAGTTGTTGCCTTTGGTACTTATTCATTTCTCGCTGATGTATGATTTGATCTGATGATTGTCACTTCGCAACAAAGCAAATCAAATTAGACATGCACAACGTATCAAAAGAGGCTTCCAAAGCATGGAAGGAACTGCCTGCCAATGAAAAGCAATATTGGGATTCAATCTCAAAGAAAGACAAGGAGGAATACGAAAAGAAGCTTGGAGAATTCGAGGGACCATTGCAAGTACGTACAGATAGAGTGAAGAAAAAGGTGAGTGTGGTATTCATTTCAGTGTGTTCGTGTTCTGTTAAAAGGTACCATTTCTAATTATACTCACCTATGTAATATCACAGGATCTTGGTGCCCCCAAAAGAAGCCCTCCAGCATTTTTCTTGTTTACCAAAGTAAAAGGTCCGCAGCTGAAAGAACTTAACCCCGAAGCACCTCATGGCGAAATAGTGAAAGAGTGTGGGAGGTTTTGGAGGAACATGTCAGACTTGGAAAAGGCACCATATAGAGAGCAAGAGCAGAAACTTCGTGTAAAATACCATGACGATATGGAGAAATGGAAAGAAGATAGAAAGAAAGAGGAGAAAGAGACTCGAGAAAAGCTGAGAGAGGAGCGGAAGAAGTTGATACCTTTGTTACAGAGCGACGAGCCCGAATCTGCTGATGCTATTGCAGCTGCCGTCGCCACGGCACAAACAGATGAGAATTTATTGAATCCTGAGTACGAAACTGTGGTTCAGCCTGTTTTAGACTATGCTGACAATCCATCTGAGAAGCCAAGGGCAAGAAAACGAAGGCGACATGATGGTGTTGATGATGATGCTCCTAAACGATCGCCCTCAGCGTTCTTTATATTTTGCAACCAATATCGACCACGAATGAAATTGGAAAACCCAGAGTTAAGATACCGCGATATCATCAATAAGCTATCGCAAAATTGGAAAGCAATGACGGATGATCAACAGAAACCGTTTCGAGATCGCGAGGAAGAGTTGCGAGAGCAGTATTACTTCAAAAAGACGCACTACAAGAAGAACAAAAAGAACAGAATCAAGCTAAAAGGGGGTGTCGATGATCAGCAGCTGAGTGAGAGTTTAGCGGGTGACGGAGATGCGGACATTCCTTTACCTCACGCCATCCAAACACAGCGATTGGTTACAACCGCACAAGAACAACCGCCTTCAACGTTTGCCACACTTGCTGACGACGTCCAAGAGGTAGTGAATTACCAGCAATTGATCAATTACCAAGAGGAAAACCATGATTATCGGCATGAGTTGACATACGCGGATTACATTATCGAGCCAATCAATGTAAGTGCAGCGAAAACTGATGATGTCCAAGATGAGAGCGGCGAATACAATCAACATCAGATCAGTCATCAAGCATCAATTGATTACGGTGCTGTTGGTGACTACTTCGGACTGTAATAATGTTATTGTTTCATAGAGTGAAGGATGTAATTGTAAAACTAATTGAGTGAGACTCAGCGTCTTACTATTGTGTATTGCTTTGATCGTGTTTTTTCTCTCGCCACGTGGAAAGGTGTCTATTATCAACTCGAAAAAAATCACACAACATAACATCATACAATACCTTAGCTTTTACAACGGTTATGTTTTGGTGTAGATGGTTGTATAATAGTTGACAAAACGAGTGGATGCAACGCAACAACCCATGTATAATAATAAATAATAGAGTTTTGTTGATACTACAGGATGGCTACTCAAACACGGAGGAGAAGAGCTGTCCAGAAGCTTGCAAATGTTGCGATAGTAGTGGCGGCGTCCATTATTGTCGAAGCATCAGCACATCGCCCTCCACTTTCAACAAGTTCCATTTCTAGATTTGGAACTCGCAAATCTGTGACATCAGACATGATAAATAATATTCGGGGCGGGGCAATTGATGATAGTCGCAGACCACCTCCTCCATCGCGTTACTCCTCAAATTATGATGACGTAGGTCGATATGATAAAAAAGGACGTGATGACAGTAGGAGATTCGATGAACATGGTGATAGACAAAGCCGAAACGAAAGAAGGTATTCAAGTTTTGATGAAAGAAATCTCGATGATAGAAAGAGCCAAAGTCAATATGATGGCAAGAAAAGCAAAGGGTGGTTTGGCCGCTCAAAAGATGAAGGTAATCCATCATATGAGAATGAGCAATCAGTTCCAGGAGATTTATGGAACAATAGCAATGGTGCTGGACTTCCACCACCACCTCCTCCACCACCCCCACCTCCACAATCTTTTACAACTGATGCTTCACTGAACATAAATATCAATCCTGCGGAAACAGAAAGAACACCAATTCATTACAAGTTTCCTACTGCTGAAGCTGCAGCTGATGAAAGGAGGGCAAAAGACACCTCAATGGAAGCGGCAACGATGAATATAAGCGATGACCTTCGCGATGCTCCAGACATTCCTTTTATAGAAGAGGATGAGGTAAGTGATGATAGAGATAGATCACCTCGTAGGCGAAGAAGACGGAGTGATGATGAAGATGATGCCTATTCATCTCCAAGAAGAGACGCAGTTACAACATTCATGTCCACTAAGAGAGGAGCATTCAAAGTTCGACTTGGTAGTGTTATTGTCGGTGCCGCACTGGGTGGCTTTGTGGGAAAGGTAAGTCTCATCACTATGTATGATGCTCAGTTTGTTGTACATTGACTATCTATCTAAACTTACAACCCGATAATATGATCAACCTCAGTCACTATTAAACGATCCAATCCTGATGGCGTTCACAATGGCAGCTTTGCTTTTTGTCGCTGGGTTTCTCCGTAATGATTACGGAGAGCTCAGTCGAGCTCTCGGTCTTGCGTTTGTGTTTACATTACAACGAACTACGTCCGTGAGAAAAGAATTTCCTACACTTGTTCATATCAAGGCTTTGATTGGACAGGGACCACGCAAACCTTTTCCTCCTGTCGACGCAGAGAGCAGTCCTTGGAGTTATGAACCAATTTACGAGGATGATCCAGATTTTAAGATGACATATGTTTTATTAGCAATGGCGTTAGTCGGTTCCTTCTGCGGTGGAAATGTTCCCCTTCTTCCTCAATGGATGGGCGGTCTCATTGGTGCCGTTGCATTTGCTTCCTTCACACAAGGTTCCAATGCACAGGGAGATCTTGGTCGTACCATGGGAATGCGTCTTGTGGGGCTCATCAAAGTAGTGTTGAGTATCAATTCGGAATTGCGTATTCTTGGGAAGGCAGCGACAGTGGCCGGTTTAATATTTGACAAAATGATGATCTTGGATAGAAAGCACAGAGTGAAAGATAAGTTTGTGGCGATATGCAAATTTGCTTATGATAAAGTTGCAAGAACTGCAGATCTGGTGCAAGAAGATATAAAGGAGGACAGAAGAGATGACAGAAGAGATCGGCCCCCCAGGAGAGACTTTGATGATGATAGTGATCGTAGAGGTAGACCTCCGAGGTCGAGGAGAGACTTTGAAGATGATGATAGAAGAGAAAGACCTCCAAGAAGAGATAGAGATAGGGAGAGTGACTGGAGAGAAGATAGATATCAAAGGCGTTAATTCTTCTAAAACCGCATACAATTTGTGCAGTCTAATTTCAATCCTCATCTTATTGGAATGTTGCAGTGAATTACAGTACCAAATCGACACTTACTTCCCCCGATCGTTGCAGCTGCCATATTCTCTCTTTGATTGCCTAAAGATTTTTATGTTCAATTTTCACACCAACAGCGCAAATAATTACATTTTGCATTTACCAACTAGAAGCTCCGTCCCATCCCCCTCCACCTGCCTTCTCTTGAATTGTTTGATCAATGACTATTTCCTGTTCAAACATTTCCTCGGTCGGTTGACTAGCCACTACGTTCCCCAGTTGCTTATTGATAGCTTCAGTAACCTTCTCACAACTTTGTCCTTTAACCCCGCGAACAATCTCTGTAACACGACCATCGGGATAAATTCGGAATTCAATTTCTTCCATGCTGCCGCTGGATCCGTAATCATTGGAGAGTTGGAAATTATTGTTTGAGCGAGCTTGTAAGCTGGGCGCGATAAAGGCGTTTGCGGCTAGAGGAGCAAACGCCGCGGAGGCGGCCAGTATTGATGCAGTAATTCGTAACATGATGAAGGCTACTCTGTGTAGCAATAAAAACGCGCTGACTTTTCGTCGCTTCCGCTCTTCCTCTTCTTCGGATGAATCGACGAAAATGAAGATGAAGAATTTGCAAGCTGCGCGTTAGTAGAAGGCGCAGATGACAGCTTCGTCAAAACGCAGCTGTCGCATCCTATCTAAATCCTTTTTTACTGTGTGCACGCAAAATGAAAAGTCGAATTCCGGGAAATCTTTTGCAGTATCTTAGCAGCTGCGCAGAAAATGACAATGACAACATTGACAAATTGTTCTGTTTTGAACGGTTATTTCTTTTTTGGCATAGATTGTTGGATAGATGATGTCGTTGTTTCCTCCCCTCCTCTTAGTGGTGGTTTTGTCAACAACCGCTCGATCGGATGCATTCGTCACGCCCCATACAAGAATCCGTGCAGCATCTATCGCACTCACTTCATCAGGAAGTGGTGATAACGAACCAATATTCTACGATGACTTCGGTGATGGAGACTTTGGAAGAAGCATGCCATCTTCATTGATGAATAGCCTCTCGTCACGTATGAGCGACACAAAGAATGCAGAAGCCTCCTACGATGCAAAGTTGGCACGGAACTGGCGCAGAGGCAACTGGGGAGTGAGAGGTTTTGGTTTGGACAAGACTTCAGCTTCGGGTAAACCTGCGATTGTGTCGGTTGTTGCGGCGCCTACCTCATCTGCATCATTAGACATCTCGCTGCCGCAAGACAAAGCGCTGCCAGAGGATCGCAAGGTGGCTGTTGGAAGATCTGATGGGTCAATATTTATCATCCAATTGGGTTACGAATATCTGACGAATTTCGTCTCAGTTTCTAATCCAGATGAGCAAACGAGTCGATGGATGGATGCAGCTGCTGTTGAAGACAAGAGCAACAACAATCGTCCACAAACAAAATTTGGAAATGGAGGCACTACCGACGCCACTGCATCACAACAGCAACAACCACAGCCATTTCAAGTAATTCATCAATTCAAGGCAACAGAAAAAGAAGAACCAATTCACTGCTTGGTGTATCATGATACTATTGAGGGTGTACAATTGGTTTGTTCATCTGCTGGAGAATCAGGAGTAATAAAGATATGGTGTCTTGACACAACAGAGTCAAGATCACATGGTGAAGAGTTAGTTGCAGTTCTCTCTGAGACACATTCATCCAAAATTATATCATTGAAAGCAATGGTCATTCCTTCTCACGATTCTGCAGTGGATGAGCGTAATGTACTTTTTTCCGCTTCTTCAGATGGAACTGTTGCACTCCATGATCTAGATAAGAAGGGTGAATTGATCTTTTCGTGCCAGTGTATTGACAAAGAGAAAAAATTCGGCCAAGTCACCTGCGCAGATGTATCAAATCCAACATCATGGGATGGAGGCTGTGATGTTAATGACAGAGATATCATCTTCTTGGGCACTTCATCTGGATATGTTGTAGGGTATGTAGCAGAAGAACTCATGGCGGCTGCAGCAAGTAGCGCAAATAAGAATGATCAGCTATGTCCTGTGCCCAGTATTCAGTTTCGAGCGCATGGTAATGATAGAGGTGCGGGAGAAGCGATCACAGCTATTAGATGTGGCGGTCATGGAACTATCCCAAACACTGTTGCTCCGACTGTTGGCACATCGAGAATGTCCAGCAAGATTCTTTTAACTGGTGGCGAAGACGGTTTAGTCAAGCAATGGGAGATACTTTCACAACAGTCAACGTTTGGCATTAGATTGGAACATTGGCCTAGGATGTCATCACAACGAATGAAACGAAGGCATCATCTCTTCAAGGGACATTACGGTGCGGTCACATCGATCTCCCAACAAAGCATGTACGATTCGAGTAAGTTTTTAACAAGTGGCGACGACGGATCCATACGAGTATGGAGCGCAACCAATGGCGACGAGCTTTTCAGTATGGATGGCTTCACATCAAGTGTATCCAGTCTAGCGTGCCTCGGTCGAGATTTACTCGTCACGGACGGCTCAAAGGAATATGTTTGTGTTCACGACTTTAGTATCGATGATAATTTGGAAGCTGGATACGATTTGGATTGGTGAGACGATATGCAATGTAAGCAACATAAAGATAGACGATGTAGCTAATTATTGCACTAAGACTAAGATATTGGCAGATGATCAATGCACCGCATCGCGTCGTATATGTCGTGTGTCCAGTTATTCCACGGTGGCTGCTTTTTCAACAATGCGTAGAACCATTCTGCCAACTTATTGACATGTTTCTGTAACTTGAACTTAGCTTCATCGTCTAAGCCATTGTGATTGAAACTTGTGGAGTAAAAGTTCTCCGTTAAAAGTTTTCTCACCAGTTCCTTTCCATCTTCTTCCTTCGCATGCCATATCTCACTCCTTTTGTTTGAAACAAAGCTCTTCCCCCGTCCCTTACCAAGCATCAACTGTTCAATGACTGAAGGAAGCAAAACGTTTAAGTCTACATCGAGACATGGCCGTTGAGGAGGATTTGGCCTCATAGATAACGCCCCGTTGGAAAATTCAACCGCAGGGTAATCAATTGAGCCTTGACTGTTTCCATCAATGTCGATCAGCCTGACCTGTCTGTAATCTCTTGATACCAGCACATTGTTCAGATGATTAAAGTCAAAGGCTTGAACTCCCATCAGAGTTAAGTCGCGAAATGCATTCAATAAGCTAACAAGGAACACCTTAACAGAAGTTATTGTGAATCCAGATTGAAGCTTTTGTATTGCGCGCCGCCTCTCATCCACATCAACACTGCTAGGAACTGCAACATACTCTTCCATAAACTCGCGCATGGTGTACGTGGAGAACTCTTGTTCGTATTTGCTCAGTAGCATTAGCTCAAATTTGTACTCGTTATTGTTGTACGCATTCGTTGATAAGCCAAGACCAAGCCCGTAGAAATACAGAACTCTCTTGTCTGAGTTCAATAGATTAGCAAGGCGTAAGCGCTTTGCAAGGCCAGCTTCGGATGAATTTTTTAGAAACGCCAACATCTTTGCCAAGGAGAAGGGCCTTTTCACAGCTGCGTCCCACTCTTCCGTTTCCGTATTGGTTGTGCTATTAGACACGATATCGCTTTGAACACTCATGCGTCGAGAGTTCTCGAGACCAATGTTTACGCGGGTCCAATTCTCGTCTCTGTGTGCACCATCTGGTTTGGTGTGATTCAACTGAACTCTGTGGACTATTGCATTTTCTCCCATCCCCAATATATCACCCTTTGGATCTCCAAAACGGAAATGTTGAAGCGTGTTTGCTGACTTTGACACCATCATGAATGCTCGTTTATCACGAGGATCTTCCGCGTAGGAGAAGACGGTAGGAACTGATGACGCAAGTGCTTCACCTGTTACAAAATCCCACGCACGCAAGTGAGTGCTACGTAACGTGTTTTCCAGCAGTGTTGCGGGGGCTCCTGGTCGTTCTTCGTGTTCAAACGTCCATGGAACTTGATCTGGGCTCAAAGCAGGGTCTTCATCATCGTCATCTACATCCATCGTCATCGAACTATCAGTTGATATTTTCGAGGAGAGCTCAGTCGGTAACCTAATCACAGAGAAAATGACAAGTGCAAATCGGCATTTTTCATTCCAAACTACACGTGGCTCTCCGTTAACAAGCCGTGATGTCAGACCAAACATTGACTTGATGCGCTTCAGCTGCACTTTCAACTCCACAGCTTCAACTTCCAACGGAATATCATACATATCATCATATCCAAACATGGCAATCACAACCCAAGCCTTGGCAACTTTACAAGGGCGCATATCATGAAACAATAAGTTTTCGTTGGCATGTTGAATCAAGCAACGTTTCAGTTCAGGGATTGTGCACTCCCTTGGTATCCTAACTTCCATCGTACAGAGACCGGGGATTAAAAGTTCTATTTCAACTTTCGTCCCAGCCAATACATCATATTCACTTTTGGAGCGAGGTATTTGAGTCGATATTGGTCTATCAGTGATTGTCATTAGTTTCGTGTCAACGCCATCCTTATCTTCAGCAATACGAATCCTCTTCGTTTGCTGTAGTGCCTTCAAACTTTTGTTCGCTTGTTCATATAAAGTCCAATGAGATCGAAACTGATTCCTGATTGCTGCGCCTTTGGATTTGAGATTCCGCAGGATAGCCTCCAACTCTACAACTTGCCTTTGAAAGCCAATGTTCTCCAATACGAACGGCCGTTTATCAGCACAGTGCTTCAAACATTCCTCTAGAGGCTTTCCATGAAGGATCATTGTTGCGACTGCAAGCGCAGCCGATCTATTTTGACCAGCTACACAAAAGAAAAGGATGTTACATGGAGTTTTCGAAGTTTCTGTCTCTGTTGTTGCATCTAACTTTCCGGCACGTTGTTGTTTCGCATTGCCGCTGTTTTGACATCGTATTTCAATGAAGAGTTCACTTGCAACTTCAAGATGTTGGCTACAAACATAACTCTCTTCAATGTCGTCACCTCCATCATTTGCAGTCTCCTTCTTCTCGTGCAGTATCGGATAATCATAACTGTCTCGTCTGCAATTGGTAAATGCGTATCTTATACCACACTCTTTCAATTCATCCACTGGAAGACGTGCTATTCCTCCTGATGCGCAGTTGAGCACAGCTATCACATTCAAAGATTTTAGCAGAGGAATGTTTGCTGCATGTCTAGCACTGCCAATAATAATTCCTCCTTCTCCGCGGGATGCGTCTGGATCAGTAGGCTCGTGAAAGGGAATTAGCGCTGGGTTATTGTCATCCCACGGCTGCTTTGGTATTGGGCGAGCTACATGTTTGCGTATTAGCTCAATGCGAGATTCAAGTTCCTGCTCGTTAAATAGACGATGATCTGCTGACATCAATTCGAGTAGTTGTGTACGAGTTGGAAGTTGTATATATTATGGTGTAGTCAACTGCTCAAACAACCTCTGTTGCTTTCTGTTCTCTGCTCATCAGTATTATGCTCTCTCTCTAGCTTTCAACATCTTTCAACTCAACCTGATGTGCTTTGATAACTCCATTCTCTCTCGGATTATCATACACCCCGCAATAAGCTGTGCCAAAATTCGACTTTGATCGTTTGGATTGAAGTTTTCACCGAATACTTGAAACTTGTTGTTTTTCGTTGTCAATACTCAATACCCTCTACAACTTACAAGAACAAAACATATTATAGTTTTATGGAAACTCATTTTTTAAAAGTATTTTTTACTTTTTACTTTTTACCATTTGACAGCAAGGAGAGTCCTTTGTTTTGCTACAACGAAGAATAAAATGTTCAGGCCATATAGGTACTTTCTTTACTCAATACATAGGAGTTCCTTCTACTATTATTCCCCTCTTTCGCTCACTACATACTTATCACTGCACCTCTGTAGACATCAACAACCTCATTCAGCTGCCAGTGCACAATGTGCAGTGTAGTCAAAGTAGACGTGATTATTGCAGTCTATAATGCTCAAGACACGATCAAGGAGACGGTCAAGTCGGCAATGCACCAAGAGATACCTGCTCATTTACAAACATCACTGTCCAATGTGGAGTTTGATGTTGTCGTATGTTGCTATAATGATGCCTCGACTGATAAAAGTATTGAAATATTAAACAAACTGAAGAAAGATTATGATGCAAATGCGTCATTACGTGAAAGCAAACTAATGGAAACAACTCTTTTGATAGGCACCGCTGCAGAAGGAACATCATCACGAGGGGCGGGGTATGCGCGTAATCAGGCAGTCAAGTTACGAGACATGATTACTCCCATTGATGACGATGCAAAATGCTTTCATTTCTTATGCATATTGGATAGCGATGATATCATGCACCCAACAAGAATAGCGGAACAAACGTCTGCAATGCTTTCCCTAGGATATGGACAACATGGTAAACACCTGAGTGAAAAAGCACTGATGGGTTGTCAATTTGATCGAATACCTAATGACTCTACTTGGCACTATGCAACATGGGCAAACTCCTTATCAGACGAAAGAGTTGTCTTAGAACAGTTTAGAGAGTGCACACTTTTACAACCAACGTGGTTTCTATCAAAGTCATGGTTGAAATCGTTGGGAGATTATGTGGAGTCACCTATTACCAGCGAAGAAAGGGACAAGTTGAAGAAAGCAAACTGCTCACCCTATTATAGATTGGTTCACTCTTCAGAGTTGAATTGTACAAGCTCTGGCGAAATCTCACCAACGTTGAGAATTGCCGAAGATACTCGACTATTCTACGCTCATATACGCGCTGGAGGAACGCTGCATTTGCACAGAACGTCAGCGCCGCTAGTTTCGTATCGGCATAGAGTGGGAATGTCTCAAAGTTCTGAGACTCCTCGAAAGTTACTGATTCAATTGCGCGCAAAAGCATGGGAGGATATCGTATTCTTTGGAACTGACGACAGTGCATCTTCATGGTCTAAACGTGGTTTTGCAATATGGGGTGCTGGTCGTGATGGAAAAGAGTTTCTTAAAGCATTGGCGCCAGAAGTTGCATCTCGAGTTATCTGCTTTGTGGATGTTGATTCTAATAAAATTGAGAAGATCAAGTTCTACGACAATCCTTCAATTGGACGAAAGATTCCAATTTTGCATTTCTCGATGCTTGCCAAAAATCCCAACGCGTGTAATGTCGACAGTGTCGTTTTTGGACGAGTAACTAAAGAGAAGAACCTTGGTGAAGCATTTGATACCAACACACACAAAAGAACTATTTCGAAGTGTGAAGAACCCAAGAGAAAGAAACAAAAGACTCGATCAAAAGCTGAAACCATGCATGCCACATCGATTAATCAGAATTTGTTAAAGGATTTACCTGTTGTTGTTTGTGTTGCAATGTACCGAACAAGTGGAGCGCTAGAAAGCAATGTTGCTTCCATTGGACGCAAAGAAGGCAAAGATCTGTGGCACATAAGCTAATGTCTCACATTTTCTACCGATCGATCTGCCTGCACATTTGTTGCTGGCCAATTATGATCGGTATGAAATATGTTGTGGAGGAGAAAAATCAACTGTTAATGCAAATCATGAATAGTAGCGTCGAGAAAACAATCGGACAAACACATATGTGACCAAATATGATGCTAGCTGCATGGTCGCAACCAGATGCACACGTAATAATTTCAATCCCTCTTTTTTCAATGAGTAAAAATAAAGCAAACGGCTCAAACCGCCATCTCAAGTAGCAGCGTCACCACAACCTCGTATGTGTCATGATGAGGTCGAATTTGGGCTGACCACATTGGGCCATCGTTTTGTGGTTACATATAGCTATGTGCATTGAAATCTTCACTATACTTTCTAAATCATCTTTCAGTAAAGAAATGAACACAAAACGCCGCTTCGTTGTTACGTTGGTATTTTAGAGTAAGTCGGAGTTATCTCTGTCAACCGTCTACCTTAATTTTTGTGTCTGTACGTCGGCTAAACCCCCTCGAGTTGAGTTGTTGTCTGCAGCAAGTTTTGAATATCCGAACAGACTACAACATAATCCAAGCTTTGGAGAATATTGAGGGCTGTGTGTTCTTGAGTGGAAGGGAAGAGTGACCGACCGGCGCTGGAATTTTGCATCTTGAGCTTGTTTTGTCTTTCGTTGTGTTGTTTGCAGGTTATTGAGCATTAGGAAAGGTACGCCGAAGCTTGCCCTGCCGCGTCACAATTTTCACTACTTATCACCACACGGCCACCCGCAGGCCACCCGCCACCCGCCATCACCATCAACAACCATATCACAGCCACCACCCACATCAACTTCTTATCCACTGATAACAAAACTTTCAATAAGGCACGCAATATTAGAGAAACGTTTCTATTACAAAGGTTAGCAACCGCATCGCATTGCCCCATCTTTCCTAGCAATGAAAGCGGGCTTGATATTTTGGGTGGTAATAATAAGTGCGTTGATCTATCATGTCTTGGCGTTTTCACCACATACGATACGTCAAAAAATACATCGTGGTCCGACGAAACAACTTCCAGATGGGCATGTAATACTTGATTTATCAAATTCAAATCCTAAAGATGATTGTTCACCTCAGGGGATCAGTGATGTTGATCTATGTTTATTCTCTGAATTGATGTCTCCAGTAGCATCAGCACAACCAGACCAAATGAGTGCATCTGCACTCGCTTATTTAGGCGATGTTGTATTTGAGCTATTCATAAGATCACGTTATGTATGGCCACAAAGAAGAATGCCGCAGCTGCAGAATACAGTGGTGTCATTAGTTAATGGTGAGTACCACGCAACGTCTGCAAATGCTTCGAGAAAGTGATGCCTTCTAATTTTGATTCCATCAAAATAATTTTGATTCCATCAAAACTATCAACGCAGCTGAAGCACAGTCAAAACTGTTGAAAAAGTTTCATGATGACTTCGCATTGTCATCTACGGAACAAGCAGTTTTAGCACGTGGTCGTAATGCCAGTTTAACGGCCAGAAAGAAGGGAAAGGGGGGAGAATCAATGTATCAAGATTCGACTGCATTTGAGGCACTTCTTGGATATACTTATATAAGTGACAAAGTTCGATTTATTGAAATGATGAGTTGGATGAAGCTCGAACTTGACAAAACGGACGGCTATTGAACGATACCAGAGCTAATACATTTTATTAGGATGCAGCGCCTCTGCTACTGCTCTCAGCTACCGGTCGATCTGGAGAATGCAACCTGAACTCCATTTTGTTGCAACTTTCGAAGCGACAACTTGAGTGGCGACAGGTCCGCACTGTTGATACTTTGACAATGACGTAGATCCAACCTTTTCAAATGTGGAGCATACAATGCCACCACATCCAATAAATTAGCATCCATCTCCTTTATATATTGCGCACAAATCGACATCAATTGACTAGCATTGTCTTTTCTCTGAAGCCACTCAGTCTCATGTAGTAATTCAACATTCTCGGGTGCACCCTTGTCGCATTCAATTTTCCCGGTAACTAATGCTCGGATAGCATGCGCATTTAACTCTGGACATGCACTTACATCTACTTCTCGAAGTGACATGACACAAGACAAGCTGCGACAACCCCTTGCAGTGATTGGGCACATTGATACATCCAGCGCTTGTAGCTTCGTTAGATGTGTCGATACACACTTCATAAAGTCATCAGTAATGCCTTGACACATTGATAATTTGAGACTTTTGAGATCAGGACAGCAGATTGCAACTGTCACAGCTGATTTATATGATATCGTTGTCTTGCTTAAATCAAGAATATCAAGAGGAAGAATCTTCCCGCGTGAGCAGGAGCTAAAAAATGACCCAATGGATCTATCTGTAACCTTGGTACCTCTTAACTTGAGGCTGCGAAGCTTCTGACGGATTGGTAACAACAATTGCATATGCCTGTCTGCAAATCCTTGAACGTTTGAAAAGTCGACATCACACAAATTAGTGTATCGATTGATGATTTGGTTGAGTAGCGACAATTTAATTTTGCGCAGATCCAACGAGGTCAACGATGCTTCCGCCACCAACTTAAATCGTTTGCTAACACACGATATGTTAGCCAATTGTCTAGGGGTTTGATCGATGAACCCCCCAAATAAAATATTTGCAAGAGTGTCATTAGAAAGTACATCCATTGGTCTGATATTATTGGTGTATTCATTAGGTGCTGCAGTCATTTTTTGTCTTAATCGTTTAGATAGACATGTAGATGCCTCATCAGTTTTGTTTGGAGGTGAGGGGACATTGAACGATGTAGATGAACCGTTGTTGGCAGGTGTATGTTGCTTCCTGCGTGCTCTTTTCTTCTGCCGATACAGTTTTCTTTCCTCCTCCATTTTATTATTACCTACCACCTCCTCGTCGTCCATATTATTATTATATTGTTATGTTGCTGTTTTTGGCTACTAGCGATAAAACATATAAAACATACCACAACACCATCACATGGTTGATTTTTTTTGTGGAGTGTGGGTCACATCACATCGTTGCTCATTCATTACACATAAAATATCTTTTTGTGAGCAAGGGTAGTTTTCTGTCCGTGGGTACTTCATATATCCAAGTAAGGCTTTATCTCCATCACAAGAAAGGGCACACGCCAGACACGCTGCCACTTGCGTTGCTTCCAACTCCTTCCTTCTCTCTCGACACTCATACACTAACTCACAACACGAACTCCGCGGTAAAAGGAGGAACATTTTACAGCATTGAGGAGTTGTTGCTCCTATGCATTGCTGAGATATATTATAGAGGGCGGAACAACCGCTGCTGGTGTTGCTACTGAGCTCAAACTTCTTCTTTAAGCAGCACGATGGCGATCGCTACAGCCATACCACAATCGGGGTCCGTTGAATGCTGCTATTCAACCGGCCCATGTCATGAACACAACTTCAATCACCACATTCAATGCGACGCTTGTACATGCTGTAGAGACACCTGTGACAATTCAAATTGCATATCGTGTCAAAAGAAACAAAATACATCCATGATGCCTAGAATATATGAATCATCTAATTTCTTGTCACTCTTTTCAAGCATATGCTCTGGAGAATCGCCAGAGAACACTAACGCTCAGAACACCTACACTATGTGCCAACTTAAACGGCACAATCACGCCGACTCGGCTTGGATCCTTGTCGGCGATACCATCTATGATGCAACGCCGTATATACGCTCGCATCCAGGCGGGACGGAGACGATACTACGTAAATCTGGAGGAGCTGCGGATTGTACAGAAGACTTGCGGTTCCATTCAGGTCGTGCTCAGAGGGAGTGGAGGAAGTTTAAAGTTGGGACATTGGTTGCTTGTCCAAGGCAATCATCGTCGCCATGAATGGAAGTGGAAATGTGTACATAGAATTCTTCGGGCCTCGGAGTGCTCACCATGTATTAAACAAGTCTTGTACTATTGTTCGTTAAGTAGTAGAATCGGATTTATCTTAAAATGTGATTTTTCATTACGTACGTCAGCAGGACAACTCTTCCGTTGGGACTGCTTTTGCTGTAAGGTAACTTCAGTGCTATACTAGATACAAATCGTCCGAGGTAGAATATCATGAAATGTGCATCTACTAAGAGTTAGAAGCGGAAATTCTTCAAAATCCTTTCCTGATAGCCTCTTCCACTTCATTGAAGCCAGACTTTACCTCGTCAATATCAGCAGAGTTTCCTTCAAACAATCCGTCGATGCTAGAATTGTAAGCCTTGATTCGATCAAGGAGACCACCATTCTTGACAGCTTGAGCCAGCTGACTAGATGCGCTGCCTCCCTGACTGCTTACAGCACTGTCGTAGTTTGAAAATGCTTCTTTGACCCACATCTTGAGCAACTCTTGTATACTTGATAGCCAATGGAGACGTATTGTGGCGTCAATATCTCCATCTGCTTCTAAATAAAGAGAATCATACGATTGATATAGAGCATCAAATGAAACTCCAACGTTCAACATTGTTTCAATCGGCCAAGGTTGAGACAGCTTATTCTCTTTGTGTGTTTCGCTGTATGCTTGACGAAGGCCCTCTAGTGCCTGAACAATCAAGTCTAGTGGAACGGTGTAATCAGCTCCTTTGCCGTATAGCTCTTTCCCTAGGGTGGACACACGGCTACGCAAGCGTGGCATCCACTCTCCATTATCAAAGCTCTGAAGATCGTTTCCATAATCACCAGACTGCATGACGGTTTCTTCCTCAAGTGTACTCCCTTGCTTGAGTTGTGTCAAGAATGAAATTGCAAGTGCAGACGTTGTTTGGCATGGTAGAATCTCCTCGCAAATAACACTCTTCCAAAGAGTTTCGATGTTGTCTCTATCATTGTAGCGGCACGTGTTGAGAATGAGCAGGCATACGTCGAAAAGATTCAGCGGACATGTGTAGTCGTTGTAGAGATCAGAGACGGAGACAAGCTTGAACCTCAATGCATCAACTTTATCTGACTCCAGATCAACATTTTGCGACTGATCAACTGTAGTGAGCACTCGTTGTTGAATTTTGGCGATATCAAGCTTCTCTTCGATCATTTTGATATTAGCTTTCAAAGTTTCAACGGACACCTGTCGCTCTTGCAGCGCACGGTCTTGCCTCTGATCGTAGCCACCAATCATCCGCATCATGTTTGAGCTAGGGAGATTCCTTTCCAATGCCGATGAATATGAATTCGCAGCGCGTGTTAGGCATTCTATACGCTGTGCCAAAGGAACGTTTTCAGCAGGGTCCAAAGCCTTCTTCAACATGATTTCTCCTGCACTGAAATGCCGACCATGGAATGAATAATATCTCCAGAGAAGGTTGCTGTCTTTCTTCTCATTAATTAGCCAGTCCTCGAGTGATGTACTATCTATCCTCAAGGCAGTTTCGACTTGATTGGTGGACAACAAGTGTTCGTACATTGCGTGCAAGAACTTGGCATCTGAAGATGACGCGCATACAGCTACCAAGCTCTCTGCGAGGCGTTGGTTCGCCGGACCATCAATGAGAAGCTTTGACATGTAGTAAAAAAGGATGCCATGGCATGTCTTTAATGCATCAGCTGGAGTAACATCCATTCCAGATACAATCGACTGGGTACCCGAAGACCTTGGATCGACGCTATCTCCTGAAGGGCCAGTCGCAGGGCGATGATACAATCCCTTCTCCCACTCCATGATGGCATTGGCAGCTTCTTCCTCGAGCTCCTTTCTGTCATTGCGGGGAACTTTGACACCACCGAAGTTAGCCCCGCATATCAAACACATATCAACGAGCCCTTCTACTTCTCCCAACTCTACCAACACCTCAGCAGCACGAGCAAGTGGGCTACCAGCATCAAACGCGCCATTTGCAATATCCACCCATGTTTCAGAACTATTCATTCGATTGGTGCGGCCTGCGACTAGAGCAGGGTCATACCAGTGCCTAGAGGCAGCGCGCAAGAATGCTGCCGCTTTGTTTGCCAACAAACCTCGTTGGGGCGATGATGTCGGCCGCGATAGAGCATCGTTAGCAGCTTTGAAACCCAGATATGTAAGTCTTGACGCAGAAGAGAAGAAGAGATAGCACTGCCTTGACAGTGTGTGCGCTAGCCGATCACCATCTTGTGAAATCCTAGTCAAAAGCGTTTTGTCTCCTTGACTGACGAGTGCGTTGAGGAGTGTTTCGATGCGTTGTTGGCCCTCTTGACTTGTAACAAGTTGATAAAATGTAAGGCCATGAATTAAACCCCACTGAACCTCTGGCAGCGTAGACATCGAATGCGCTTGCTTGAGACAGGACAGCAGGTTTAGCACTTGAACTGATCTACTTAGCAGGCGGTATATTGAGTGCATGTTGCGATCCTCAGTCTTGAAAGCCTTTTCTTTTCGCTCTTTATCTGATGCATATTGAGTCTGAGATGAATTGCTTGCAAGTTGGAACGCACGACTTTGATTCTGCATGGCACGAGTAATGAGACCAGCAGATCCGTCACCATCATCAACATCCATTTGGTCAGATGAGTCCCTCTGCGAGACACCAGGAATTGTCTTTACTGCATCAAAATTGGACTTCATCAACTCTTGCAACAAGACCAGCGGGCGTCGGATTTCGTCAAGTGTAATGTCGTCTAACAACAGCTCCACTTTCGCAGGAAGACGCGCATAGTAGTTCGCATAAGCTGACTTGCTTTGTATTGGCCGCCCTTCAGTTACGACAACTGCCGGTTTGTACCAGAAGGGACGCAAGAGACGCGACATGAATTTTACCAAGCCTTCGTAGAGCGAAGATGGCTGGAACGTAAACGAGCTCATGGGATCCATGTCGTCACCATTTGAAGGTCCCGTAAGCTTCATTTCAGGTGATCGACCGTAACAGAATGCAGCTTGCCTCGCTTTACTCCGCAGAGTTTCACTACTTGACGAACTAGTGGCAAGAGCGAAGCACATCGCACACCCTTCTGCATATCCGTAACTGACAAAAAAGTTACGAATAGTGCCATCTTCAGGAACGTTTGTGGCACGCAGAAGAGCAGATGCAAAGTTGTTCAGAAGTGAAGAAATGTTGAATATGTGCAAGCCTCCAGCATTAAGGACAAGTGTAGTGCCAGTGCCGGGTGGGTTGAGATGTTGAACTGCTTGACAATTTAGCGGTGCAGCCGATGGCCTCAACATCCACGGTGGAAGCCTTTCGGATTTATTCGTCGAACGAGGAGTACTTTTCCCCCGAAGTCCATTCCTGGTAGTCGTCGCAACTTCTTCTGATGATCGACTGAATCCACTAGAATCACACCCGTGTCGAAGTGAAATTCTGTATGACATAGAAGGACTTAAACCAGTAGGATCCGACGCCACTGTGCCAACCTCGAACCCATAACCCTGACCACTTCGTATATAGTTTGATAGCACTGACAACGCCGAGGAAATAACCCCACTCCCTCTATCATACGAAACCACTAGTGATGACGATGTTCCGTTACTTTGGCTGTTTCTTCGTTGGTAAACCTTTTGTGGAACGAACGAAGGAGTCAAACCTATCTGCAATTCACCATCTGATGGAGTCTCAGAATTCATAAACAACGACACGAGGGAGGATTGCGTGTTGGACTTTGTTGAAATATCGAATGTTCTACCTCCCGGGAGGACTGGAGATTTATTACCGTCATATCCAGTCATAGGAAGCGAAATAGATTCACTAATTCCACCTGCAGCAATTAGCGAAAGATTTTTGGACGTATTGTTAGCGACCAAAGAGTCAATTACCCTCGCCGCGAAGTCAGGTAACACCGTAACGATTGCATCTCCAACTGGTTTCCTGGAGACTTTCTCGCTGGATGGAGTTGTGAAAGAGTTCCCGCGTGATGATCCAATGCTGCTGCTTGGCTTGCCTTTATCAACATCCAATGCTAGCACAAACATTCCATTCCCATAAAAGCTCTTCACAACATCACCAACGGCACCGGCAACATTGGCTGAACCTACACTTTGAAGATCATGAATACCAGGAGGGATTCCCACACTCGCTCCTCCCGCCAAAGAACCGAGCAAATTCACCGCCGAGGGTGCCAACTCGAAGTGAAAACCATCGTTTCCATTTCCCGAGGTATACGGTGGCGGAGCGCGAATGTGGCAAAATGTCATCTTTGTGCTTGGCCGAGTGCGAGCCAGCTTTGGATCGAGGCCTCTCATTGAATAATCGAATCCTCCCTGATTTGACTGAGCCAAATTGATGTAATTGGAAGCAAGAGATGACAGGTAATACCTCAGTCCACCACCTGTTACAGCCACCAGAGTCAAAGATTTCGATTCTGTACCAGGTACCAGATGAATCGACACAGGATGAAGAATGCCTCCAGAATTGCTCATTTCATTTTGGACTGCTTTCGAGGAAGAGCCAGCGGAAGATGCTTTCACCAACCTCATTTCCTGATCATGTCGCTTGAGAATGGCACGAGCTCCGTCCATTCCTCCAACACCCGCCTGTGCTGACGCATTACCACCGGGAAATGTAATGATACCCAACTCGACCGATTGTGACGTAGAGGGTGGGTACATTCGTCCACGTGATACCGAGTCAAGGTATAACTTGGCAGATGCCACGGCGTTGAATACACACGCTAGCCTCGGCGGTGCTACAGCGACAGCAGAGTTGAAATCTCCTTGCGGTGGAGATGATGTGCTGTTGGAACCAGTCGCATTGGGAAGTGGCGATAAGTCATATGCGCAAATCACACCCTTGGAACTCAATGTGTAGAGGCACAACCGCTCTTCATCCATTATCATTGAAACGATAGGACCACCCTTCCTTGCTGCACTTTCACTACCCGATGCAAATATTCCACTAGCGGCACGAACAATCGCCCCAGGGACAACTGATGCAACAAACCCTGGTGCCACCGAAGAATGATTAATTTTTCGACATTTCGATCGTCGTTGTTCTCCATAACTATCACTATCAAGTGATCCAAATGTTAATGCGGAAAGTACCCTCTTCCCACCCACTAAAACCTGTTCTGACAACTTCTTCATCCCACCATTATTATCATCACCATTAGATAGAGTAAAGATACCTCGTCCATCAAAGTAGTCATCAATCGCACGTTCCATGGCATCACTCCCACCCAAATAAGTCTCATCAATAGCAGAAAAAGTAGTAGTAGTATTGGAATTTCCCTCATAAGTCATTTCATACACACACCCGTCGACACCACCCATAAATATCCTCCCTTCCCTACTTCCACAAATTGATGTTAGTGGTATTGAATCCGTTGGTAGGATGAATCGAGTTGGAATAAGTCTCATTATGGAATTATTCCCGTGACGAAATCCCCCTGAACCATTAGTAGTATTGGTTGTATCACAGTTGGCAGTACCGCCATTATCGGCACTTTGAGGTTGTTGTTGATATTCTTGTTCATCGCCATAGTCACCACTCTCATTGGTCAAAGCACACAATATAACTTCTTCAGGTGTAGTAACAACAATACACCATTCTACCAACTTCGTAAAAACATTATTGTTCGACTTTGGACGGACTAATCCAACCGATACGATGCATTGACCACTTGGTACGGTGAAGGAGCAATAGTTTTCATGGATGGATGATGATGACGTCGTGTGGAATGTAGCGGAAGATGAGGATTGTTTGGGTGTATTCCTTCCCCACGAATTTGTTGTTGTCGTTGTTGTTGTAGCACCATTATTCATGTCACCACTGCTGCTACCACCACCATTGTTACTGGAGCTGTTATAACTCCATAAAAAGAGTTTATCATCACTCGTTACCCACACTAAATTGGCCTCGGGCAACAGCCCCATAAGTGATGATAATTTGGCCTTTTTGGTCTCATTTGCCAACTGTGTTGGGAGGGGGATGGATCTATCATGTTGGAGGTAGGGTGTGGGTGGTTGGGATGGTGCTGCGAGTTTCATCATCGCTTGGCGTTGTTGATTTTGGTCACTTGGCGGGGAGGTATTGGACGACGACGAGGATGAATTGGTGCTGCCAAATTGACGTGTCCCACGAAGCACACCCAGCGGTGATCCAATGGCATTGTTGCCCATTCTCATGGGATTATTGCTCAGTGTCCGCTTGGAGGATGACGACGACGACGGCGATGCTCCTCCATCATTCGATGACGAATTATTCCCCCCCGAAGACGACGACGACGAGTTACTATTGCTCGCAGACGACATCGAGGTCCCCCCCAAACCATCCCCCTCTACACGATGATACCGATGAGCACCCACACCACTCGAACTAATAAGCCGACGGTACAAGTCGGCATCTGTGGCAGATTCATCGGCGCGTAATGCTGTGAGGATTTCGGACGAGGCAAGTTGGAGGGGGTAAAAGTCATTCTGGAGGAATGGGTCATTGTTATTATTACTCATGCTAGTGGTAGTATTATTATTGCCAACGGAGCCTCCGCCGACAGGGTTGGCGAGAGCATTGCCGTAAGTGGCCATCGTCGCGTTGATATCTTCTCTCTTGTTTTTGTGGTCGATTTTGTACCATACTCATACTTCTTATGTACCATACTTTCAGCCGTCAAAAAAACGCACAAAGTTCCAGGGTAAAATGGGGTTTGTTGGAATTAAAGGCTTTTTTTTCATACATGTGGACGGCTTTTTATGTGCCGGGAGGAGGGAAGAA